>CM017564.1:18167601-18185101 GCA_007844125.1 Sinonovacula constricta
CCTGGCTGTCTAGGTAAGGTATTTATTGAAGTAAATAGAAAGTCATGTCAAGGATCTTTTTTATGAAAATGTGTTTTTTCTCGCACAAGCAGTAATTCCAACCCTATTGATGCCTTCATGTTTGCGTGTACGCATTAAAAAGACAAAGATAATTAAATCTTTACCACCGTGTTTATGGTTTTTCATCACTTTTGTGTTATTTAAAGTTATTGTCTATATCGGTATTGCTATTATTGCACTTTTCCCAGACTTTTTTTCTGTTCTAGAATAAAGCATGACTATGAGCTTGTTTGCATTTTCAGAGTTATATTAAAAGTTTTTACTTTAAGTTCTTATAAAGCTGATGAATACTTTTCTAAAATTTAACATGCTTTCATATTATATTATATAAGGGACCGAGTGGGGTGCTTAAACCGGGTTTACAGTGCTCACATCTCGCATGTAAAGAGGGGTTTCTTAAATGCAAGCAATAAATAGAAACCCAATTTATTTGGATAATAATGTCCAAGCGCTGGCGTTTTCTTCGTTTTTTTGAAAGAAAAAATTCTGAAAGTAATGACATCTTCAAAAAAAATAGTCCACATATTATTTAGAAGAGGGAGAAACTTTGCCGCGATATAACAATACGTTTTAATCGACACATTTATTTTGTTGTTTAAACAGTTGTCGTAAAAGTATCAAAAACATGTAACATTTTTATCACACATGAATAGTTCATTAACTATGGTGACGTTTATTGAGCCGTTTATTTATTGTACAATATTTTCTCTGCATTCTGTTAACGGTTGCCGACGAAAAGTATGTAAGTTCCGTGAAGATTCGTAATGCTTCAGAAATACTTAATTAGAGGGAGCATGATCTGCAGAAAAAAATGTCCATGAAATATATCATAAAATATATTGACAATTGCAAAGCACGTTATCGGAGTTTGTAATGTTCTTAAACCCATCAGTAAAATCGACAGCACTTCACGTCAAACCGCGTTACCTTTGGGTAGGCCAACATCTGTCACGACTTAATTATTTCCCAGATTTTAAGAGTGTGACAGGTTTCCTTAGAACAACGTGTATTGCATAATGTCGTCATGTTAGTTTCTTTATACATTTAGAAAAAGAATCAACAATATTTGAATATTCTCTTACATTCGTCTCACGTTTTCCGTATGTAAATAGCAACGTAAGCTTTTACATAGTGTTTGTTTAAGGAAATGAATTGAAAACAGTGTTTTGCGTAAAAGTAGTGATTTTCTCACATTTTATATATAATACTTTGAAAGTGTTTCCCATTTCATATTTCATATTTTAAGAACGTTTTGCTCTTAAACTATTGTTTATTTGAGTTAATATATGTGATTAAATGCTGTTAAACTCCAAAATACGTGTACTTATGTTGATATTCTGACCTTGGAATTGTTCAGGAAACAGCTTATTTATGTTTTTACTTTAATTAATGAATAATATTTTGTTTTACCATGTTCTATCATGTACGCATTAAACCTCTGTTGTGAAAAAAAATACTTATAATAAATTTTTTGTGATACTCTTCTTCCGTTTTATGGACCGTACTATAGTGATTGCATTGTTCGAAGTCGCCTAAACACAGAAAATATGAATTTTCCGTTGAACAATGAAAATTGTATTTTCATAGGATTCTATTTGAAGTATACATGTAAATACATTATGCGTGTTTTATGTACACTGTCAGCAAATCTAGTAGTATGTTGGAAATGACACACGAATGCTGGAATGTAAAACTAGAGCAAATATGAATGTTGACGGATAATTGTTTTAATTGTTTTTGATAACATAAATATATAGGATGGGATGGGATTAGCCGGCATTTTTGCCGATACTGCGCAGAGACATTTCTATCATTATAGCACAGGGGCACTTACGAGGTGCCAAGGGACGGAACCCGGCCGGTCCATTATACTGACATTGACGAGTCAGGCGTAATGCTGTTCCCTTAGCCCCGAGCGTTAGGAGAGAAGCCCCTTACTACTAAC
The DNA here is from genome assembly GCA_007844125.1 of Sinonovacula constricta. Taxonomy (NCBI): domain Eukaryota; kingdom Metazoa; phylum Mollusca; class Bivalvia; order Cardiida; family Solecurtidae; genus Sinonovacula; species Sinonovacula constricta. The sequence continues at coordinate 18,169,607 of CM017564.1, forward strand.
TTTAAAGTCTTTGGTAAGACCCGGCCGGGGTTCGAACCCACGACCTCCCGATCCGCAAGCCGACGCTCTACCACCTGAGCTATTGCGGCCGGTCATAAATAAATATATATATATATGTATATATATACTTCATCAATTACCCAAATACGATAAGTAATTTTGCTATAATATGTTGTTCATTTGCACTAGCAATTTGTCCAAAGGTACACTCAATAGGATTATATAAACGCTTTATTAAACACTTAATTACGTAACTAACTGGACGTATAACAGGCTGGCCGGTAGAAATAGTCCCTTAAAGTAAGTTCATGGTTTCCAATACCTCTATTCCTTTTGTCTGATATCTCGCATAAAAAGGTTTTTTATATTGCCGAATTCATTAATATTGTTCTAGAATTGTACACAGACGAGTATACCACTATCTTTGTCATTGATCAGACTGTTGACGTGAATAAGGTAACTGATACATTTTTATTCACTATTCATTTATATTAATAAAGCTTATATAGTATTTGACACGTACAATAGTGTAGTATATATATCATTGTAGGAGAAAAACTACAAACTGTCTTTAACGATTACAATTTAATAAATGAATTTCAAATCAAACTACAATTTTAACATAAAATGTACGAAGAATTTTTATGATATTTAATGCATAAGACTTACGTTGCATTATCAGTTTTATTGAGTGATATTGTATATAATAATGTTGATTGGCAATCGCAATTTATCCACCCCTTTCAGCGGCACCTTTTAGTACGTAGCAAAGTGAATATCAACAACACGACACAAATTAGACTATTTTCTGTGATACATTCTGATTTAACTGATTGAAGAATTTTACCTTTATTTGTAAACAAATGGTACTTATACTTAAATAACAATAGTTATAATGAATAGACATTAACACAATCCCCTCAGTTCATATGTTCATATCTTTTAAGAACTAAAATTTCGTCGCAGCGGATGATAAATAGGTTCGGCCTCTGTCTTTGCCAAACTAGAATAAAATTGAACGCTTCTATACGCTGAACACAAGTGCCAAAATAGGCAAAAACAAATACATAACTTAATATGGAAATAAATTAAAATGTAAAATTATATGTCTATTTCTACGTGGAATACATTATACACGATTTTTACTTCACACTAATAGCCATAAAATTGTCTTAAACTCACATTTGTATAATGGCACGTTAAATTTAGTAAATATTATTGCTAGTTACATGTAGCACTTGAAGTGCATAAATATGTTTATATGTACGTCCGTAAATCATGAAAAAGCTTCTTAGTGTATGCTTACACTGTTTTGTCTGCTTTGACATCACCGCAAATGACGTGTGTATTCTGAGCTGGCTACCAGATCGCTCGAAAGTATTTCAAAATAGTTTGAAATGACTCTTTTGAATCTGAATGTAATTGTTGGCAGTTTTTATTCCGTCACTACACAAGGCCCGGTTAGCATTAAATGTAATGTTCAAACAAATAAATATATGAAGACGCTTCTTATTAGGTGTTTAGTACAAATTGTTGCTGTCTCTTTTGTTGAAAAAAGCAGCAATAATATTAAAAACTATTATTTGATTTAATTGTTATTGAGTATTTTATTGAAATAACTAATTTTACCGTAATATTGATCAGTATGTCTGTTTTCTTTATAATAATAGTTAATATGATTTTATATTTGACAAGCTATCAGGGACAAATAATCGGTACAAGGAACGTTATCGGGAGACACACAATCTAGAAGAAAATGCCAACGTCTGCACATGAATTACAGGACATCTTAAACGCAGCAGACAAGCGAGCGATTTGACTGGAAACGCACATGCAGACTATTATGAACTGTCGGATATTGACCCGGTTTCGTTTCACTCAAACAGAAAAGAAAGCAGAAATTGGAATATAATGAAGGAGCTTTAAGGGTCCTCGAACATACGAAAAAAACGGAGCATTAGAAGGAAGATATTGAACAGAAGGAAACATTGAAAGGATTTGGAAGGAAATGTATCATTATTTTCAGGACTAATCCAATTTTGGAAGCAAAAAGATGCATGAGAGTGGTAAAAGTCTTTTTTTCAAAACATTCCTCAATTAATTAATTAAGTTCAGTTCGTGTAAGTCATACATGCTACGACTTTTGAACTGATTTAATTAGCTGATGGCAATGCAAACAACACAAGAAACAGTTCCTATGGAAATTGTATGGGAAGGATGCGACCAGTTTTGCATCAAAACACCTGAGGACAAATATGACTGTTGGGTACCTTGTATCCTGGAGCTCACAGCGACGCAACTTATCATGACTGACTGGGGTAATAGCTGTCTTAAAATTGTTTGACAAGAAAGCCACCGAAATTAAGGTCACCCGCAGGCGGCTACTACGCTCTAAACCCTGGGTATAACCGAAATTCCTGAATCCAGTTTTGCCGTGACATTCCCAGACGTTCAGTTGATCAAGTTCTTCACGGCCGGCCTAGAAGACTGCGAGAACCCGAAACAAATAGAGGTAGATGGAAGATGTTTAGGTATACAGTATATAAACAACAAACTTTTTTTATCGTTAATCAGTCCAAAACCGAAGATTCAGAGTGTCAACGTTAATGGCGAAATGGTCGATGAAATCAAACTGGACGAATGCTTATGGCCCATGCATTTTACAGTAGATCAAGCCAGAGCGCGGATATATGTCAGTGACAATGCTAAACATACCCTCACATGTCTGAGCATAACAGGAGATGTCATTTGGGAATACAAAGATCAGCTGAAGTACCCATCATGTGTGGCTTCAGGCTTTGACGGTCGTATCTACGTATGCAGCAAGTTCACAAGTACAAATATTGATGCTAAGGTCCATGTGGTGTCCACTGTGGGTACCAAAATGTACACCATACCACTGAGCCACCCCAGCGTCAATATTCCTCTTGCAATATGCTGCAGCAGATACCAAGAAACACTCTACTTGTCGAGTGGCGTGTATGAAAAAAGAAAAAAGACGAAAACAAAGATAGTACATGTAACACAATCAAGGAGTTTGGGGATGATAATGTTAAGGTAAGCACGTTAAGATTTTAAAACTAAGTGGTTTTTACTTTATATAAAACAAAATGATAAATAGCACACCAAAACAGTGGTAATATGAGTACGTATGTAATTTTATTAATGTGTACATTAGTCAGTCAGTTTTTACAGCATTGCGATAGTCCATATGCTTATAGATGTACTAATTTAAAAGAAAATGATCAAATAAACTTAGCCACAATATTTGAGTAGGTTTAAGGCACATAACCTCTTAGTTGTATGTATCTATTATGTGCATTTTAATCAGTTGGTTAATGTCGAGCGTTTCAGGACAAAAGTACGCAGAAGCAAAAGACAAAAATCTGTTTAACTCTAAATATAAAGGAAACGACAGCATACAGAAATAAGGATGTATACACTGATTTTGAAAATTAAATATTCATTAAATGCACTGCTTTTATATTTAGGGGAGATCCCATGAAACAGAAAAGTCATTGTCTATAAGAGCGCAATGGACGAATATGTTAAACTGATCAGAGTTTTGTTTACGCAATAACAGTCACATTGTACTAGTCTGTGATAATGAATCTACAACATCAACTTGTTACTAATGACTTTTAACTAAGCAGTTAAGCTCATACAATGTTTGTTCATCGGTTACGGATTTTGTAACCTGAAAGTCGATATTACATTTGATACATAGGCAACGTTTATTTTCATTTAATACATAAGTGTTTCATGCTCAGATTTTCTTGTTGGCGTGACTCCCACAGTCCACCCCCTTATCTACATGTTATCATGAAATAGGTGATGTAAGTGTCAGGGTGCTATAACTTAATACCGTCCATCGTCATGTCCATTATATGTATAACTATTATTGTTATTATTATTATTATTATTGTTATTATTATTATTATTATTATTATTATTATTATTATTATTATTATTATTATTATTATTATTATTATTATTATTATTATATTGCTATTGCAGATGTAATGTTATTATATGTTTTATTATTTCAGGGCCCAAAACCTCAAGCCATCCAAAGTACATCGGATTCTTAGAATGACAAACACCTGTAACAAGTCAGTATGTCTGTGGCTGCTTGAAAATATGCTCTCTCAACGTTTGTGGTTTTCAGAAACGCTTACAATCCATGGAATTTGAAAGTGTTATTAATGATAACGATGTCCTTGATTTACCGAACCCACATAAGAAAGTAAGATATTTCAGACAGGATTTGATACAAATACGTTGTGAAATAAAGACAACTCAAAATTCATATTAATAAAAACATAAAATTACTTTTCAAGAATATAGACTGCAGTGGTGAGTATTTCTATAATTTCGCTTAGACGTTGCGGCTTTTCGCGATCATGTGTAGTAGCTGTGTACATCCCAGCAGCAGGAAATTTTGGAAAGAAAACCTATATTCTAGTTTTTAACACGAAATAATTCACAAATGTATCGTTGTTTCTGCTTAGAGTGTTTATAAATGTTAAAGGTCATGTACACATAGAAATATTGCTTTGTGTTTCTTATGTTTAATAAGACTCTTTCTTAATATTAGTGTATCTTTTTGTAGACCTTATTAATTATGTAAATATGTTCCGCTTGTTTCAGTTTTACGTGTGTATATGAATATTGTAACCACATTCTAATACCTTACATGATAATAAGATTGTATGTTATTTTTTTGCATGGCTCAACTTAGGGCCAGATTTTGGTGTCAATGTTTGATACCGTATTGATATTAGATCACATCGACAGTAATTTTTATATATTTTTGTAAAACCCATTTCTTGATTTATTTTTATGCGGAATAATAACATTTACTTACGTCCAGATTTTGAGGCAGTTATATTATAAGGTACTTTTTCCGCCTGTCATGTCGGTGAGATATTGTTTAAGGAATTTGGTTGTGTAAGACTGTTTGTTTATTAGGTTTATCGTCCCATTTACAGCATTTCAGTTATCTGGAGGCGGTTGTCATTTGAAGCACATAAGTGCTACTTTCGCTGTGTATAGCATGCCGTGAACAGCTGGTATGATTCCAAACCAAGACACATTATCCTGACACCAGGCCAAACAATCGTGGATTTTTTGTTGTTGTTGAGCGTTAGCAAAGGAGCTATAAAACTACCACTTATAACGACTTTGTTATGTAGCGAAGCGGGACCTCCCGTACCAGGAGCCGACTCTCCAACGATTGCGGTACTAGATCTGGTAGTTTTTTGTTCTAAAATACATACATACTTTGATGAACGACTGTATATTCCATGCTACTTGGTATAATTGTATAAGATATAATGTATGGACTATTACTTAAAGATAGTATCTGACAGTTTGAACAACCAAATTATTTTTATTAATCATGTGTAATAATGTTTATTGATGCCCAACAACAATGCGAAAAGTAAAGCATAGCACTCCACTCGTCATCAGAAACATGTATTTCAAAACTGCATAGTTAGCTATTTTAACTGAGTAAATCACGTGACCGCTTACGTTATTTTTAGAAAAAAAATCCCAAATTTTAAAATTTGAAAATTAAAGCGATTTATTTCACGATTTGTACTTTTTTAAAATTAAAGAAGTGTCTAAAACCAACCTTTCTTAGACTAAAGTGTGTGTTTTAATAAGATCCTAATTCCATATAAACAAGTAAAAGATGTCGTTAAATGTATTTAATGTAGGATGTAGGATACCACCTTTAGGAATATTTCCATGTCCTAAACTTGATGTGTTGTGGTGTGTTTATTAATTTCTGCTTGTCTAATACAATAGATGTTTTAACTATGTTTTATGTTATGTCTACTTCAAGCAGAACATGGTACTTGTGCATCAAAATACACCATTTTAAGCAAACCAGAAGTAAAAAGTAGATATGGCCAATTATAACAAAAAGCACTATACATGTTTAGTAAGGTAGCCCGTTTAATAAACATATATTTAACAACTGATTAAGGCATTCATTGAAGCTTAACATAAGATGCTGTCATTAGCTGCATGATTAACACGTATTAAAGATTGAACGAGTTCTTGATGCAACCGCACATTTATGCAGTACATTAACAACAATTAATATAACTATAGCCAAGAAGTAAAAGAAACGTTGTTAATACAACTTGTAAGTAAGAAAACTGAGTGCAGAATAAAGAAATATGAAAAGGTCATATGAGCATTGCAATACATACAACACGATCACGGGCCGCGACATACCAAAGTCGTTAAAATGGTAGTGGTATAGCTCCCTTGCTAACGCTCAAGAAAATATAAGGGTAGTTCCACGACTGGTTGGTCCGGTGTCAGGATAATGTGACTGGGTGTGGTATCATGCCAGGTGTTCACGGCATGCTATACACAGTAAAGGCAGCAATGCATCTGCTTCAAGTGGACACCGTCTCCAGATAACTGAAATACTGTTGGTGGGACGATAAACCCGATAAACAAACAAACAAACAAACAAATAATTGAGAAGGCATAGGACAAAGGTATTCACTTGCAAGCCAAATGCAAAAGTAAGGACAAATCTGTGACTATTCATTCAACAAAAACGAGCAAACCCAACAGTTGCCTCCTTGGAATGGTACGCACGATGAAAAAAAGTTACATAAATAAATATTGAGTATTGGACTACGGATGTTGTGTAATTTACAGAAGGACGGCTTGGTCACGCACACTTCAGAATATATATTAGTATTCCTACATTTAAGAAATTACAAGAAGTACATACATATAAGTTTACACAATGAAAACACATGCAACTTTCCTGAGACAAACAAATGAAAAAAAAAGATTATGCATGTAGAAAATTAAGAAATTACAGAGAGAACAACATAAGAAGACAAGAAATAGGGTAAAACCTAAAAAGATCATTAAAACAGTAGAACAAATGCGCAATAAATAGGCGATACAAGTTTTATATAATGCGGTTAAATATAAGGGTACATTGTAAAACAACAGAAAAAGTCCTGAAAAGACAAGGCGCGATAATCGATAAACACAGTGAAAAACACGCGGACAGACAGACAATCAGAGTGACAGACAGAAAGACAGACACACAGCCAGACCGACAAACAGAATGAAAGGCAGAAAGACAAACATACAAACAGACAGATACACCGATAGACCCACAGACAGTCATTCCTACAGACAGACATTCTGACAAAACAGACAGGCAGGCAGACAGACCAAACGACAGATAAAAAGGGCTGATGTAATAATAAAGATATACCCAGCAAAAGCATCAATACATGTATAATCAATTTCAAAAGCATGCGCAAACAAAGACTATATACATGTAGTACAAATGCATATAACCTATGTGTAAAGTATAAATAGGCAAGCAAATGATCAGTGGTAGGACCCTATAGAGTGACCTTGCCGAAACTATACACAAGATGAGAAAGCGTTATATAGATATATATATTACATGAAATACAACGTTGAACAAAATCAATGTAGCAACCATTGAATGGCACAGACAACAAATTCAAACTACATACAGTTGACATGTTATACTATTGGTATGACAATGATAGTAAAAGATAAGTTGAAATATATAAATAAAATTATTTACTTGAGAAATGTAATGCTAAGTATGCAGACAATCAGTATGTATATTTTCACATTGCTGTAATGCAGCCAAGCCAATATTACATAAAAAATCATAGTTACATTTTATATGCTACTCTACAATACACTACTTACCTAACAAGATATTAACAATGCAATGTCTATCAATTGTACTATGAAAGTAACAAATGCTTGATCCAAATACAACATTGATATAATCAAGTAATTTTGTTCTGAACGTACGTATGTGGTCGGTAACAAATATCACCCGTTAGACCGTTGCATTTTACACTGGTTTCAATAAAACGAGATGTTAAGGCTATAAACCTGGCTATCGTCTTGCAGAACGATACTTTGTAAGGATGACTTGAAGCATACGCCCAGATATAAGACAGTATGTATTAAATATGGAGAAACCTAAATTTGCCAAAAAACACCGTTCGAAACATTATTTAACCAATTTCACTGCTTTCTAAATGGTCGCTTTCCAATTAAGTTTGGCAGGAAAATCACCAGTATCTAAATAATAGTTAAGCCAGTGCGTGAGTGAGTATTTCTCTAATACGTTTTGGATATCACAGCAGTAGCCGTGGGTTGATATTTGAAGCCTAAATTGAGCCCATCTAAAAATAAAAACCCTCTTTACGGTAGACTTCGGACACAATCTACACAGCCGACCAAATAATGTTAGTTTTTTTTTTAATCTGATTCCAAAACCAATGACAGAAAACCAACAAGACTGAAGGCAATATAAGTTCGTGTACGCAAAGGTAGGCTTTGGAATGATTTGATACACATTCGGCGAGCACGCTCAAGGGTGCACAACTTCGACTGTGTTAAGTTGAATAGACATTCGGCTCCGTAAAGTGCCATAGGGAGCACGATGTGGCAATAAATTTTTTTAAGGTAGCTGGACTTAAGCCGTTGTCATGAAAGGCACAATTAAGTAAGCTAAAATATGTTTTTCTTACTGGAGTAGAATACGTTATAGCACGTGTATGCATAAAGTAGCTCGGTGTCATTAAAACCCCTTGGCGTGTGAATTCTTATACCTCTTGTATTGTTTTGCTACCCAAGTTAAACTTTCTTTGTGCCTTTAGATAATAAAAGATGATTTAGTTTTATATTTAGATTTATATGATGAGTATTTTTTGCGGCACACCGACACTTAAAAGGTCACTCGGCAACGAAGACGATAAAGTTTAACGTAGATATGGTATCATACGGTTAAAACTGAAAAAGGTTTATAGAAATATAATAATCTATCAGGTTTAAATAACATGGATAATCATTGAATATAAGTTAGTACAATAAACAATTAAAAATATCACAATGTAAGCATAATAAACAGTTAAACAATTATAACTTATAATTATAACTATTATAACTATAAGAATACTAATTTCGTTCAAGGAGCTTAGAATCGGACACCGTCATAAACAGTTCGTGCATGATGATGATGATCATGATGATGATGATGATGATGATGATGATGATAATGATGATGAAGATGATTATGATGATGGTGGTAAAATAAGAAATGTTAATATGTAAAACGACGAATAAATTTAAACAGACATAGATGCAACTTACAAACTCTAGCACGATCTTACTGAATAATGTTGTTTTAAATAACTCTAGTTCAACATACAATAAGTCTTGGTGGAATTCAATATTGAAATTTGACGGGGCTCGTCAGTTGTCGTTATATTCATTTCCTCATTCAACACGTATATAAGTCGCATATTTATGTTATGCATACACTAACTTGAAAATTAGTTAAATATTTTTCAATGAAAAAGGAAGAGAATATGTCATACAACGTGACGACGTTTACAACAATGTTTCAATAGAATACCTACTGTCAGCATCTGTTATATATCAGAACAATATTATCCCTAGTTGTCTTTAGTTTAACATTCTATACCAATGAGTAATGTCGTATTCTAATACTGAGGGCAATTATAATACATGTTATACAACACTATATGTAATGTTGAATTGCGTAAGTGGGGGGTAATGATTTCCCAACACATGTAGCTTTTATACCTGTAATTATTGCGATCTATTACAGTAGATACACAGACACAGACACACAGCGTCCTGCAATCACATTATAATATACACATATCATCATTTAAAAGTATAATTAACTAATCATGCAGTACATGTTACTAATGTAATGAAATAAACATTATAATACACAAACATTACCTCGAGATAACAAGGTATGTATTAGCCATTGATAAAATATTAATATCTATTCCGATAAAATATACTATCAACGAAACATCAATATATGAAACATTACATAATTATACAAGATCAGTTTTCCTAAAAAGTGAGTATCAATTATAAACATAAAATCAACAATACTCACAACAAACTGAAAGTCTCTCGACATACATCTACTGACTCCATCATTCAATGGGTGAACTCGTGTTCTCCGCTTGGTTAAAAAGTGAAATAGCATACGTAGGTTAGAAGTTACTTAAATTAGTATTGATTTCATTCCACATTAAATAACTGTCGCGTCACGTTAGTTTCGAAGTCGAGCAGAAACGGAAGATCAAAGTTACAATCGGGTATACGAGAGAACCAAGTAAAATTAGGTGCTAACGGTCCAAAAGATGGCTGCAGGCTGACCCGTACTGCACAACACAAGTGAGCGCTAAATTCCCGCTAAAACTACCGCAGTGATGATTACGTTGACTAAATTTAAAATAACGGTCGAGGAATGCCTCCACTAAATTAACATACTGAAAGTTCACTCTGCTACATATATACTAGCATAGACATGCCTAAAATATCATAGAGTATGCATTATGCTGAAGAAGAATAGTCAAAACAAACATAGTGTTAATTAAGTTCTACGTTTTGTAGCCAGTTTACTTGAACAATAAAAACTAGTGCTAAACTGTACAAGTATCTTTATTATGAACATATTATCTGCAACGTTGATAAAATACCAATACACGTGGGTGGAACATTATTTAAACTTTATCATTAAATAGGTAGTCACAAGTAAAGGACACGATACAGGGGCAGATCCGATTTTTTAGTCCAGCGAGTGAGGCGAGAGGTGCTGGTCGTGTTTATGGCTCTCGTGGAATGTTCCTACAGAAAACTTTTAAAATGTAGAAGCCAAATAGTCATTTTCTGCATTTTAAAAAGCTGCATAAACCTATTCCATGAGTCCAACCAGTTTGTATATTCGTAGCAAAGATAAGTTTAATATGTTTCATGGGATGAGATAAGAGGTCAAATTAAGCGAGGTACTGGAGGGGTTCGGGAGGCATGCTACCGCACGAGAAGCGTCTATTATCATACATCAGTCAGTGTCTATTATCATATATCAGTCAGCGTCTTTTATCATACATCTGTCAGCCGTAATTATCATACACCTGTCAGCTTCTATTATCGTACATCCATCAGCGTCTTTTACCATACAACTATCAGCATATATTTTCATACGTCTATCAGCGGCTATAATCATACCTTTGTCAGGGTCTATTATCATACAATTGTCAGCGTCTATTATCATACATCTATCAGCGTCTATTGTCATACAGTCTTCGGCGCCTATTATCATAATCTTCCAGCTCCTATTATCATACATCCATCAGCGTCTATAAGCATGCATCCATAAGCATCTACTATTATACATCCGTCAGTGTCTATTATCATACATCTGTCAGCGTCAATTAATTATTATACATCTGTCAGCGTCTATTATCACACATCTGTCAGCGTCTATTATCATACATCTGTCAGCGTCTATTATCATACTTCCATCAGCGTCTTTAATCATACATCCATCAGCGTCTTTCATCATACATCTGTCAGCGTCTTTTATCATACATCTGTCAGCGTCTATTATCATACACATGTCAGTGTCTATTATCATACATATGTCAGCGTCTATTATCATACATCCATCAGCGCCTTTTATCATACATCCATCAGCGTCTTTCATCATACATCTGTCAGCGTCTATTATCATACATCCATCAGCGTCTATTATCATACATTCATCAACGACTATTATCATACATCCATCAGCGTGTATTATCATACATCCATCAGCGTGTATTATCATACATCTGTCAGCGTCTTTCATCATACATCTGTCAGCGTCTATAATCATACATCCATCAGCGACTATTATCATACATCCATCAGCGTGTATTATCATACATCCATCAGCGTCTTTCATCATACATCTGTCAGCGTCTATAATCATACATCCATCAGCGACTATTATCATACATCCATCAGCGTGTATTATCATACATCCATCAGCGTGTATTATCATACATCCATCAGTGTCTATTATCATACATCCATCAGTGTCTATTATCATACATCCATCAGTGTCTATAATCATACATCCATCAGCGACTATTATCATACATCCATCAGCCTCTATTATCATACATCCATCAGCGACTATTATCATACATCCATCAGCGTGTATTATCATACATCCATTAGCGTCTATTATCATACATCTGTCATCTTCTATTATCATACATCCATCAGCGTCTATTATCATATATCTGTCAGCGTCTATTATCATACATCCTTCAGCGCCTTTTATCATACTTTCATCAGCGTCTATTATCATACATCTCTCACTGTGGAAAACAGCAACATGTCCCTGGTATGCCGAGATATATTTTCTGGTCGAAAATGAGTAATGTCTGTGCATCTCTTTTATTTGCCCGACACATTCACCTGCGATGATAGCAGATGATGTCCGATTATGTTGGACCGGGTAAATGTAGCGCCAAAGGGCAACATATATCTATACATATTACTGAAAATACTCGTGGCCTTTACTTTGATGAAAGTGACCCTAGGCGACGAAAACCCACCACAAGTTCTACTACAATGTCTATAGTCGGTCGAAAATGTGTGCACAATATTTTGTATTAATACAATACTGTATCAGATATAAAATACAGCTATAAAAGTTCATTTTGGGAACAATGACCGTGTTTTAGCCTTGACTCATTTCACTTAAACAGCTCTTCACCTTTTCACATGTGCTTTAAGATTATTTATGATTTCATATTTTTCAAATATTAAAAAAGTCCTACCTTACTTTATTTATTTTTGAAATAAATTGCAGCGATCATTTATCATCATTACAGCAACGTCCAGCTTTTTGGTAGAGGACGACAGCTTACCTTCGCCCCAAACGGCACTCGAACCAACGCAGCGAGAGGCTAAGCAGTCAGAGGCGTTAGAAATAGGCGACTCTACAACTACGCCACGGGCGCCCCAAAATCATACCTTAAAATTGTCTTAGTTGTATAAATAAAATGTGTTATAACCATATATACTGTAAGCAAATAAAACTGGCACTAGTTCTAATGGCGACCTTGGTACATTACAAACGTGTTCTCGATGATGTATTTGAACACTTTTCACCTAATCCTTATAAGCTCCGTTGCGACACTTATTCTACTGGGTCCCTTGGTAAGTTCCCATATTGAAGATATTCAGTTTTTTATGAAATTAAAACCATGTGTATGTCTTATACATGAACACCTTTAGTCTTATGTCCTCCGTTTTGGTCATTTTACTGCAAAGTGGGTACATCCTCACTCCTCGTTTTGTAATGATCTTGGTTTTATTGGAAAACGGAGAGTTATAGCACAACGGTTTGAAACAAGGCCAATCCATTTAATTGTGAACACCTAATCCATGGATTATTCCATTAGGCATGTAACAGGTTCATTCCAGACACACGTGGTGGCCAGTATGTTGCTTTTTTATGCTTATATACATGCACCTGATATTTTTTGTCACATATCCCCGATAAAGTCCTGGAAGATGGTGATTTGTCCTACATTAACATAATCGCTATAATGAAGGCAAAGGGTACTTTTAAGAACAGACTGCTGTGTTTTGAAGAAATACCACAATGCCGTCTGTGTGTCCGCAAGGAATATGTCTTGATATCTTATGTTATTTCTGGTGTTGCTATTCAGCAGTTTGGAGACTTATCCTTTCCAACTGTACACCAGTCTCTTCATACAGCATATCAGCAATGTACACATGCTTTAGTGGTAAGTGCAATATATTCTCCAGTCTTTGTAAACATAGGTTCATAGTTTTTCTGTGATTCGAATCCACATGGTCCAGATGTCATGTCTTTTGTAGATGTCTTATTGTTATTTTTATCACTTGATGATCTGGTTACATACATGCATGTTGTATGAAAGTATGAGCATTGTCTGAGGTTCTTAATTCGAAGTTCTTCCTGTTTACATTTCAAATGACCGGCAAAGAAACTGAAGATGGTCGGACAGAAGTCTTTTACAAAAACCACAATGCTGATTGTAATATAGAGCTTTTAAAATAGAAGCTTCTATGCGCGACTCAGTGCCTGATCAATAGCAAAACGAAAAAAAAAGAAAAGAATACGATGATTAGAAAAATACAAGAAAAATATAACGATGCAACAGCTAGATTTGCATTGAACGGAAACAACTTTTGTTTCTGTGTTCCAGGGGAAATAACTTTTAAATATATTGGATCATTTCTGTTACTCTCGTGTGTGACAGAAATGATCCAATATATTTGAAAGTTATTTCCCTTTAGATTCTCTCAATATAAATTGTTTCAAGAAATAGAAATGGTCTTATAAAAAATTCCGCAAATGAAAAATGAACTACCACTAGACAAACGCAACAAAAAAGGATAAAAACCGCACAGAGACGAGACATTACAAATAAAAAGTAAAACAACAGACAAAAACAAATCAACAGTTACAGGCTTACAGTCAAGCGGCAAAAATACAGACTGTGGTGCTTAATCCTGGTTTGTGGAGCGCTCCAGATTTTAAATGATTAACTGTCGCTGAAGAATATTTACCGCTATTTTTTCATATGGCTGACCAAAATTGATTTTACTTTTTTTTAACCCGATGTATTTGTGTTTGTTATCACTGAGTCATTAGATTTTAAATGATTCACTGTTGCTTAAGAACTTTTGCCGTTAATTTTCCTAATGATTGACCGGACATTTTAATGGATGTTGTACTAGTAATATTTGTAACAAATTTCGACCAAGATGTTCTTTTGGCTAGTTTAATGATCCGCCTGCTCTGAGCCCTTTCATTTTTGACATTATTTTTACTAGCACTAGTAGGTTGCTACACACTTTCTTTTCGTTACGCTTTGCCTTTACCGTGGTCCGTCTTAGGTACACACATTTCTGCTATGCTATGAGTAATTTTTGAGAACGAATGTATGTTATTACCAGCATTCTCATGTGATAAAGTAATTAATTTTTCAGGCAAATCATTGAGAATAATTCGCTCTGTTCATCCTCCAGTAAGTGTTATTGGCATTAAAGTCTTAATATTCATTGTTCATATTATGGGAAAGTGACCACTTCCACATAAATCACAATGTACATCACAGCTATAATCAATATATATATATATATATATATATATATATATAATATGATAGATAGATAGATATAGATAGATAGATAGATGATAGATAGATAGATAGATAGATAGATAGAATAGATAGATGATAGTAGATAGATAGATAGGATAGATAATAGATAGATAATAGATAGTAGATAGCATAGATAGATAGATAGATAGATAGATAGATAGATAGATAGATAGATAGAGTAGATAGATAGATAGATAGATAGATAGATAGCTCGATAGATAGATTAGACGATAGATAGATCGATAGATAGTAGATAGATAGATAGATAGATAGATAGATAGATAGATTATAGATAGATAGATAGATAGATAGATAGATAGATAGATAGATAGATAGATAGATAGATAGATAGATAGATAGATAGATAGATAGATAGATAGATAGATAGATAGATAGATAGATAGATAGA
>CM017564.1:18187601-18212389 GCA_007844125.1 Sinonovacula constricta
TATAAGGGGAAGGTAATTGTTTAAGTAAATCATCTAATTTTGATTTTGAAATATCGGAATTAGGTGGAAGATAAACAGAGCAAACTGTTATGACATTATGGACTGTTACACGAACGGCAACAGCCTGTAAATATCAATTGTTAGAGATAGCATCATTCAAATCATTGAAAACTATATAACTTTTCATGACACCGTGCTTTGTAAGTATAAATCTTATAGTGATAAGGGTCCTCGGATATTCAATACACAAATATACACATATAATTATGTAGTTTTCATTGCATCACACTGTGTATCTGAGGCGCAGACCTTGGCCTTTACACTGGACACGTTAAACAGTTTCACTTATTGCCGAACTATATTCGTTGTACTTTTGAACATACAGTTTTAAGTCGGACAGCTACACATATTTTGAACATCTGCACATGCTATACTTTATTTCAGTTCTCCTAGTGTTTTGCTGTGAACGTAGTTAGTGCCATGGGACCTGAGCTTTAGCTTGCATGTAGCTATTAAGAAATCCAAAGCTCGGATATTTATAGTAGTAGTATGTTATATACAATCAAGCAATCTTCCAAGATTAAAGTCACAAGGTAAGAACCCCTGAAATGAGACATTACACAAATTAGAGACCAGACAACTGTTTTGGTGAGGTTTACAGCATCGAACCGCAATTATGACTTTAATTGCTATCAATTTATTTCTTTACAGTTGAAAAATAAAAACGAAGAAAAAACAAACAAACAAACAGAAAATACATTTATAAACTCAACCGGACCTGGTAGTCCAATCGGTAGAGCGTCGGATCCAGGTACGGGCCGCGACATACCAAAGCCGAAAAAAATGATAGTGGTATAGCAAGCTTGCTTACGTTCGAGCAAATATAAGGGTAGTTCCATGACTGGTTGGCCTTGTGTCAGGATAATGGGACTGGGTGTGGAATCATGCCAGGTGTTCACAGCATGCTATACACTTTGAAGGCAGCACAACATCTGGAGGTAAAATGCATTTTGACCTGTAGAAAACCGACAATTCAAGCGTGCATACATCATACTTTTTCTCCAAACTTGTCATATCTTCCGCCCAAGATATGAGGCCTCGCCTCGCGATTTCTGAAGAATTTTAACACTTTGTCACTGAAACGGTGTGCTTGTATTTTATTGTCTTGTTTACAATGGTCAAAGTTTATAATTATTGCATCGATGTTGAATATGATACCAGCATCTCTTTCAAATAAGGTGTTCAAAGTACGTTCAAAGGTTACATATTTTGATCGCTTGGGCATTCTGTTTCCAAACAGGTCTGGGGTCACTTGTCTATAAAATCCTTTCGACCTAGTATGTTCTGTTGCAATTGTATTTGATGCTACACTGTCTCCAAAACAAACCGTTTATATATTGTGATTGTGCTAGCAAATAAACAGCTGTCGATGCAATATAGTAACTCCATATGTTTGTAGACAGTTCAAATGCGTTTAGTTTTTTTTTTCTTCTACGTGTGTATACTTATGTACTTTTTATGTACTTTTTTGCCACTTCTAAATACTGTTGCTGTTGTCTGTGTTATTATATTATTTATATTTATATTATAATTTAGCTAACAAAATGTTTGAACCCGATTGTTTTTAACTTTGTTGAAGGTTGATTGTACTTGTATAATGAAATTCTTAATTGATCTTGTTGTATTTCTTACCTGAATAAAGAGGAGGCATGCATGGTCATACAAGCATAAAGACAGAAATAAGAATTTAAAAAGAAAGATAAAAACGCACAAAAACAAACCAAACAAAGGCCAGCTGCATAAATGGTGTTCATTTGTTAATGAGTCGTTTTTGAAAAGAAAAATGGACGGCTCTATTTAAAACACTTGTAAAATATACTAAGCATATTATTCAGAACACTTTCACATATAAGAACAACTATTATTCCTGCTAGAAAAGAATCGAGTATAACTCAAAAGTATCATCATTTAATGAATATTTGCAAATCATGATTAAATGAGCAGCATTGGTTAAGTCAAACACCATAAAACAAGGTTAAACATGTGCACGTCTGGTTTTAATATATCGTGTATAATCTTTAGCAGGGGTACAATTAAAGGTCATATAAAACGATTTGGATTTTGGTATTTTTTAAACCTTATGGACATCTTAATACCTAAACAAATATTAAACAGTTTGTACGTCCGTGCATTTTACCATAAATCACGTTTTCATTATGTATACGTTCTGGCTAAGCAAACAAGTGCGTGGTAGTAGCCTCCCCTGTGTGTGTGACGTCATACAGGAACATCCAATCCGCTGCTTTCATTAAGTTGTAAACAAAGAACACTTTGAAAAATGGATTCTTCAGACGATTCACTCGGTTTTGAAGCGAATAATGATGTAATTAAACCCTACCAATATGAGCCAGTGTTAGACGATAACGATGAGGATAAATGTACAGATAATTCCTCTACAGATTCGTGCTCCGAATCTGACAACTCCGAGATTGTCACCGTGGACGATGTTCAAAACTGGTAGGTGCGAAAATCAAAATGAACTGAAATTGAACATACCGACAGTATAGCATACAATTTATGAATTTAAAACCTATTTATTCAGTCCTTATCGCGGATGTAACTAGGTCTAGAATCTATTTTATACATAAAATAAATTGTGCGGATGTCAAATCAAACTGGTTGAACTTACAGGTCAAACCGTCTCCAATCCATATCGAAGTTTTTTCAGACTATTGAAATTACTAAATTGATAGCCATTATTTGAACAGAATGCAATGTGAATTTATTGCTTAAAAACAATTATGTTTACCATGATTCATGCCGTCAAAATCATGATTATAGACAACTCCCATGCTGTTCATGTATGCTCAACTGCATTTAGAAAGCAGTATATTAAATATATTTTGCATGTAAACTCTCAATATTAAATTTGAAACGTAATTTATAAATAAGACTACAAGAAGCAGAAGCAACAGTGTGCTAAATATGAGTTTATGTTTTAAATTTTGTACATTTACCAATACCAAAATCTATATCATTTGTAGGTGTCATTGTGAGCAATGTGTGAACATGTCGACAACGATAGAGAGCAAGTGTTGCAAGACGGCCAACATCATCAGTGACAAAGCAGAGGGGTTAAAGTGTATTACAGAACATGAAGGATTCATTGTAAACTGCCTGAATATCCATGTCCTGGAGACTTCATACTACGATTATGTGTTGGCCAATGGACCGATTGAAGAAAATCAAAGAATTCATGAGTATGTTGTGTGTTTTTTTTCTAAAAAGATCTCGGATACTATTGTCAAAAATCCTGAATCTTTTGTTTTCCTATTTAAATATGTAATTAAACACCATTCCAATTTAATATAGTGAGTTTATGTATTATTTGTTGTATTTTATAGTTTTTCTTTTAGCAAAACAAAAAGCATTATGTTGGGAAAAGGTGTTGGCCTGGCCTTATTTGGTCACATAAGATAATTTTAGCCTTTGGTTATAGCAAGGTTGTAGCCCAATTTATATGGCTCTGTATCATAAGGATTAACAGAATCTTAAAAAAAATATTTATTTTACAAAATCTATCATTCCAAAGTATATTATAAAAAAATAATTGATTTTCTTTCAGGCTATATCGTCATTTGGCATACAGACGTTTTACGCGGTGGATTTATGGTCTGTTGGGAAGAAAATGCCGACGGGTGACACCAGCCTGCGCAGTTAAGGCAATCAGAACCCAGTTTCTTTCAGAAGAATATTGTGGCTTCAAGTATCCACAGTGATGTATAAATATGAAATGATAGTTTGATGATATTAAAGAAACTATACAAATAATGATTGCAAGTGTTTCTTGTTTATTGAATACGAGCCCATGTCTATTATTGTCCAGTCCATGTGTGAAGTCGTACATAAAAGTACATGCATAACAACACGAAATCATCAGCAACATATAACATTTTATTCGCACTAGATAATAGTTTGATGTTAGGTCAATACACTGGATAATATACCTGTGATTAAACTATATATTTAACAAGAAATGTCAGAATTACACATATGCATTCCCCAAAATGACCTAAGTGACATTGACCTTTGACCTCATAATAGGGGTCTTCTACTCATCATGACCAATCACCAAGTAAAATATAAGAACCCTGGGACCAATAGTTGTTGAGTAAATTGACGGAAAACATTTGGTCAAACGAAAGACAGACTGACATTAGCAAAACGATATACCTCCTCTTCTTCTTTGGGGGGCATAATAAATTAATACAAACATACATGAGGAGACTCACAGCCTTTTTACCAAAATAATAATACAAAGCTTATTTACAGACAAAAAGTAGTACATGTAATCAACATTAACAGCCCCTTTACCAAAATAATAATAAAAAGCATATATACAGAAAATTGTAGAACATGTAATCAACATTCACAGCCTCTTTACCAAAATAATAATACAAAGCTTATTTACAGAAGAAAAAAAGTAGTACATGTCATCAATAATAACACAGTCTTTCTATCATTCTATCAGATTGCCCATCATTAAAACATGATTTATAAAAGAAATAATGCTTATTTATTTATAACTAGACTTTTCCAACAGACACTGTTGTTTTTTTTGTCGTCACAAGCTATCAAAGGCACATAACTCCATCATACATGTGTGTACTCCGTCCAGCTACAAACAGTTTAGTAATAGAACAAAGTGTTAACATTTATTAAAACGCCTGACATGTGTGTATCAGTTGCTGCTTGGACACTCTCTTTGGTGTGCTCTGTGCAATGGGAGGAGGCCGGTCTTTGTCTTCTACTTTGTGGAGTTGTTTGGCCACAGCATAACTTGTCCTCTCATTTCTCAGTTCTAAAACATTGTCCATCAGCTCACTGACATAATCTGAAAAAAAAGATAATATATAGAACATTGTAGAGGTTCAACTTTGGTCTTTGTATCTGGTCAATGACAATAACACAAAAACTTAGTATAAAGAAAAAGGTCCAGAATAGGACAGAGCAAACAAGGTTTTGATTGTATTGAAAACTTAGGTCACAAGGTCATATATCAGTGAAAAGTTCTAGTCAAAATAAATATTCACTGTATAACCAAAATCTGCGGATGGACAGAGGGCAAAGATATAGCCTCCTCCGGTGTAACCACTTTTTTTAAGTAACTAAGATACTGTAACTAAGTTGGTAATGTATGAAAAAGTATTACTATGACAAAAACTTACCAAAGGTTTGCTCGGTCTTTACTTCTTTTATAACAGGTTCCCCTTTTCTGGCCTTTGGAAACGAGACACTGTACTGGCCTACACCATCTCTAGTCTTGCTTTGTTCTCTTCTGCTGTTCTCAATGAAGTACAAAGCAGCAATCTTGCACCTGTAAAGTGTATATTAGACGGACAAAACATTTAACATGCTTTTCTCATCATCAATGTATTCTGTTTTTAAATGCAACTGTTATTGCACAATACACATACAAAATAATGAGCAACTTTCAGATTTTTTAAATTATATAAAAATAGTTCCCATGCCAGATGGGAAGTTGAGAGAATGATAAAGTGATATTTACAAGAATTAAGTTGGGTTGTTATGTTAAATATGTTAATGAGGAAAATATGCTTAATAGCTTGTTTTTGTTGTATGTGAGTTGGTTTGACAGTTTTTCCGTTGGTTCGACAAAGTTTCATGGTTTGTCAGACTGACACAATAATTTGATACAAACTAGACATGGCTTCTTTCTACGTGTACTAACTATTTACCTTGTTACCATTGATATGTTAGTGTAGTGCGAGAATTTTGGAACCCATCCACTCATGACTTTATGGAATGCCTCAAGCTCTGATGTCTGTTCAGCTGGGGACAACTTTCCTATGTCTTTTACCAACATCTTGTTCTCCACTATCTTGGACATCTCTGCATGAGGCTTACAATCTGAAGAGATATAGTCATAGCGAGTGTTTGGACAATGAAATTAAAACCAATGAATAATATGACACAGTCACAAAGTGTGTTTGTAGTAAGCCCAATTAAACAACTTCATTTTTCTCTCATACTGATGTAAACACTCAAGTTGAAACATTAAAAAATTGGGTGGACAAATTATTTGTGTTCAAGATGGCCGATGTAAGGTTATGCTTGGGACCATATTCAACAAAGCTCTAAGATCAAGTATCCATGTATCAGTATATACTATTGGTCATCTGATAAGTAAACCAACAGTTCAATAGCTATTCTTAAATTTAACAGTTTAAGATGTATATTTAATTATTTAATATTTCCAGTTTCTTTTATCTAACTCTTCATGTTCACATCGTGGAAAGCGATCACCATGACCTTCATGAATGTCGGCTACGTGGTTCGTAATAGAGAGCCACTTCTGCTCAACTAGTTTACTGTCACCGTTACTACTTGCAGCACACCTGTATAAATGATTGCTGATCGATCTTGCCCAGGCTCGTACCTTTTCACACCCTCGCTTCTTTCCAACAGCCTCTAGCTTCTTGTAAATGCCTGAAGTAAAATATGAACACATACACGTGATAGAAGTTGACTTGATTTATATCGAACTGCAGATTATACACTTACAGCTATAACCGAGTAAATAAAACTTTTGACCGACCAGATAACAGAAACATTTACTGTAACAAGTTCTTCAACAATAAAGGGAAGTTCTTGAATTTTCAAAGTATGATTTGTTGTTGAACATGGTAGATATCAAACAGTGATTCTACTTCAATTCTTAAAAAAACCCACATCCAAATAAACTAATATTCTTACCATTTGATAACCACATCTTTGATCCTATTCTGATAAATTTAAACTATCAACTTAAACCTAATGAACACACAATAAGCTCATTCTTGTTTATACAAGAGGGTCTGGCTTTCTAATATAACTAGCATATTTAGAGCTAAATAACAAAAAATGGTTTAATATCTGAGACAGTTATACACCTAACATACCTTTTGAAACATGCCAAACGTCATACCAATGTATAATATCTGGCTGGTATTCTCGCATGTACTTCTTGATCGAGGAGTGCCTATCTGTCACTAGGTGTGAAATGTCTAATCCCTGGCCCTTTATGAATTCTAACGATCTTTTCAAACATTGGTTAAGAAATAAGAAAAATAGAAGCATTTTTCAATTGGCACTGAAGGTTTACAGTATTGACAATCATCATAGCTGTACAGTACTATTATGAAGTTTATATTTGCATTTTTAAAAATGGTCAAATGTCCCTTTTTAGCGAAAAATACACAAATTTCCCTCGCTAAGGGCACCGTACCCATTCGCCAAGAAGTGAGAAAAAACCCTGATGTCTTTAAAACATATTTACTTACCCATACTGGTGTCTGAGACTGGACATTGAAGTTAGATGTCTTCCAATTTGGTAAAGGAAGTCGGGACTTTGTTGACGCAACAACAGCTAGAGTCTCTAATGGTGATTCTACCGGTATATCAGCTTCTGAGGTGATCGTTGTGGCAATCAGTGGTCCATCAAAATCAAAATCATCAACATCATTGCTAGCAGTATGGATCTTTCCTACTATCTGAAAAAAAGAAGTCTAAATTATAGTGTAAAGTAGGGTACTGTACAGGGTTCATACAAAAAAGTTTATATCTTAAAAAAAGGTTTGTAAACTTCATTTTTACTAGAACTGTCATCGATCAGTCTTCGCAAAAGTGCCTGGCAGCCTGCCATTGACAGGCAAAATCTGCTCCGGTCCGGCAGTTTTGTCAAGTTGCCAGTCCGGATGACTTAATGACCCACCGGATGACTGGCAGTTGGCAGTTGCCAAAGGGAGGGCCTCAGGAAGTTAGTATGTTTACAGACCCGAAACAATTGCGACAATCGGTAAAATTAATAAAATCACTGAAATTTTAATTTTCACGGAAAAGTACTTTCCACACTATAAAAATAAAGATCCATGATTTCCGTGACAATCTGTGATTTATCAAGGGCAACAAATTTGGGGCAATGATTCAAATAAAAATGTCCATGTCATGAGTGTGTGAAGCCAGTTTCACTTTTGCACAACATTTTTGTGCAGAGAAAGTATGGAAGCAAGGTGATGAACACAATAAATAAAGTTAGAATCTTACTAAAACTGTCATCTATTTGTCAGATATTACCAAATTTTTAATTATACAAAAAAAAAAGTGTGTCAATGTGTACATATGTCAAGCAATTTTGAGGTATTTCCATGAAGTCATTTATTTTACTTACCTCATTGCTTCTTTTCTTGCTAATAATACTTTCAGCAGACGGTCTACATGATGGCTGTTGTCGTTGGTGGCTTCTCACAGGCAGAAGCAAAAGTGGAATCGCGTCTTTCTTTAATTTTCGTCGAAACTTTACTTCGCAACCAATCTTCTCCAAGAAACTTTCACTACAATCATTTTGGTCGTCATCAAAATGTTTTGAGCACACTTTATGATTGTGATTCGGTATAAATGGCTTCGATTTATCATCTGGTCTTCCTCGAGCTATTTTTTCAACCCAAACTTTACACATTATCTTTAGGAAATGAAAAAAAAACTAATTCTTTCGTCCTTCCTGTCCGCGAATCACAACCAACTACTGCACAAATTGTCATTTTGAAACACAATTAAAATATTTAACCAAAAAAAAAAAAAACAATTTAGCACACGATAACAAAAAAATCAACAACAAATAAAATCCAACGCAAATATAAACAATGAATAAACATGGCAGAGTATATTTCTTTGTTCCTGTCTGCCGTCACGCGCACCTGTAGACAAGGGCAAGTAAGAAACGGAGTTTAAAGGGATAACTCTTTTCATTTTATGGAAATGTTAAAAACACATTTTATAACTAAAAACAACACAAAAGAGGTAGTTTATTTTGAAATGTAGGTTAATTCATAACTACATTTGAAATTTCCCATTCTCCATAACGAACTTGAAACAGATCGTGTCTCCATAAAACCCGAGTAGTAAGGAATGCATCTCCTGTTTAAAAGTAAAACAAGATAACGTGTTTTCTTCCTGATTAGGTAATTTGATACGGTCGAGCTGTGTTTGTATAAGATAGCAAAACGCAGTCTTACATTTATACACTCCAGTGCTGATAGTTTTCATTAAACGTGTTAAAAAATAATGGACGTAAGTTCAGTGTTTTAATATCTCGTTTAGTAAGAGACATATACAGAAAAGACGTTCTACTATTGACGGAAATAAAGGCACACGAGAGGTGAGAACTTAGAATATAATCATGGGATTAAGGGGACAGAAAAATATTTGTACACTTGTATTTGTACACTTGACAAGAACGAATCTATCTATGTATCTGTCGGTCTGTCTGGTCTGGTCTAATCTGGTTTGGTCTATCGCTATATCTATACCATCTAACTAACAAGAAATACTATGACAATAACTTATATCTTGTATGATTAAGTGTTGCATCAGTTCTTAAGCATGTGTTTTTTCTTAAATTACTACAACAGTGTAAATAAGTTATCGCAGATTTTAATAATCTGTACAAATAATTTAACTTAGCTATACAGTATTATTTATCTAACCTTTAAGCCTTTACATGCCACGTCCGTATGATAAAAATGACATTTGACGAGGCCTCATTTGACAAATCCGCACTTAATGCGACAAATATAATAGAGATGTACATCGACTTTTAAACTTATTATTCATCGTGCATAATCAGAATTTGTTAAGAAAAATCACTTATTTTATTTTAGACAATTATATATGAGATATTAAGATATCGATCATATGCTGTTTTGGCATATTTCATGTCCGTGTGATAAAATTGACACATACAACGACCTCTTTTTAACAACTCCGCACTAAAGTCATATATCTTGGTATATGGTGGTTGCATAATTTCATTAGAGTATATTTTTGTGCATCATCACACTTACAATAATTAAGATTCAACAACTGAAACAGTTTCGAGTAAACAGACAAGATAAACATGCTTAATTTGCTAGAAAAAATAGAAGAACTAAACCAATAATTCATAATAAAATATAAGCATAAGTGTTAATTAACTTAGGAGTAATTGACGCTCTTATCAACATCAGCTACGATGCCGGGGAGTGAAAGAAATGAATTCGTATAGTAAAAGACGCTTATAATTGCTTATAGGCACGAACCTGTACTAAGCCGACATCGTTTGTCGCGAGTGTCATATTTTATTGTTTTGAAAATGTGTTAAAAATACTTGAATGAAAGTGATGGTCTACTTGCAATAACAATAATAATAATAATAATAATAATAATAATAATAATAATAATAATAATAATAATAATAATAATAATAATAATAATAATTATAATAATAATAATAATTAGAATAATAATAATAATATAGAAATGAATTAAGGTTAGGTCTATTCAATAACAATACAATTGTTCTGATTCACTATGTAATCATAACTTCGATTATGTTATCAATATAATAGCTGTGTTGTTTCAAACTATAATGATAATTCATTTCCGATATCAAGTTAATATATTCATCTAAACGTCGAGCTTTTCCCATGTCCTTATAATAAAAACGACATGAGCTCATCTGACAAATCCGCACTTAGGACGCCTTGTATAATAGAGTGTTGAATCGGTTCTTAAGCATCTGTATTCTATATGCATTATCACTTTTGTGTAAGCAAGTAATCGAACTTTCGTGAATCTCAGATTAAAATATATCTCAGCTATAAAGTATTGTTTATCCGATTTTTTAAAGACTTTACCATGCCTATATGGTAAATAAGACGCAAAGGGCAACCTCATCTGACAATTTCGCTTTTAAAGCGACTTGTATAATAGTGGTGTACATCCATTAACAAACTTAAACTATCTTCGTACTTAGTTACGATTGATTAAGCAAGAAGTTTCGTGTTTAAATCTACGATAATGATTTATCTGAGTTATAAACTTCTCGATCATCTGATGTTTAAGTTTTGCTCATGCCCGTATGATAAAATCGAAACTTACGGCGAACTATTTTAGCAAATATCTACTTAAGGCGACTTGCGTACTTGGGTTTATAAAGAAAACACCATTTCTCAAGCCTAAGGACTATGTTCATCGTAAATCTTAAAATAATTAAGATTCCATTATTAATAAACAATTTCGATTATATTTTCCTATCAAAGTCAGGTAATATGCTAGGCCGTGAAAGAATTCCTATAAAAACAAAACTTAGGAACGACATCGTTTATCGTGAGTTATATAATTTATAGTGGTAATTAGTTTTAAAAGCAGCGATGTTCTATTTGAGAAAACAAAACAAATGACATATTAGGTTTATCTGAGCCTGTTCGATAGCAACAAAATCGCCTTGATTCACTATATAATCATAGTTGAGCTTTTCCTTTGTTCGTATGATAAAACAGACACTTAATGGGACCTCATCTGACAAATCCGCAGTAAGAGCGACTTTTATAATAGAGAGTTGCATCAGTTCTAAGGCATCTGTATTCTTCGTACATTATCACTATTGTGTAAGCAAGTAATCGCAGTTTCGTCAATCTAGTCAAAAAATTAATCTCAGCTATGAGGTAATGTTTTTTCTGACTTTCATGTCCCTCAGTTTGTAAACTTTACATGTCTTCGTACATAATAAAATATATTGAGCACCTGATGTTTATACATGTCCGTATGATAAAATCAACACTTAAGTCAACCTCTTTTTGAAAAGTCCGCACTAAGGCGACTTGTATTTTTGGGTTTATCATGAGTCTTTATTTTTAGTGTATGTTATTGTTCAACATTGCAGTTAAAAGAAGTAAGATACTGTTATGTATATACAGTTTCGATGAAACAGACGGTATAACCATGCTTAAATCTGTTATTAATCTTGCTAGACTAATGCTTATATTTCAGAAAAAAAATCTTGATGTAAAGTTAATCAAGGACTATTTCATATGGTAAGATGCTGGGGCGTAAAAAATGAATTCGTAGTTTTTGCCTGTCCGATAACAATAAAATCGTCTTGACTCACTATATAATCATAGTAAGCGTCTTTACTCTCTAATTATAAATCTAAAACACAATTTATTTCTGATGTCAAGTTAATATATTAATCTAAACGTCGAGCTTTCCGATGTCCGTATGATCAAAACGACTTTTATAGTTTTTAAATACCAGGGCATTAACTGCTGATGTGGTTGCTCTAGTTACTCAAATGGTACATCTTTTTACAATAGTGTTTTTGTTTGTTTTAAATAAGCTGATTAGATGAACATTACTTTCATTACAACCACAGGCATTTAGGCATTAACATAACACTGCAAGAGACAAAGCTATTTATTTGATGTCGTATATATGATCATGAAAGTGTAAAATGATACATCTATTGAGGTCTCAAGTTACTTGTACCCTACGTCTAGATATGTCACTGTCTACATTTCTCAATCCTTGTTTTGTTAAAATTGAAATGATTAATGTATTTTTATGTTGTCATGGCAATGTGATGTATAATTGTACACTTAAGAATTTTGAATAAGAACTTCGAATGTGAATACTTTTGAGTACCCTCTCAAAATTGTTTTTTTGTCATTTGTAAATGCTCCTTTTGTTATAGAAAGCAGTAAAGCGCAGTGTTGTCACATTAGCCAAATATTTATGAACATCAGTCTTGTTTACACCGAATGAAACAAAAAATTAACAAGAAAAAAAAAGATATTTTATTGCATTTAACATTTATCATATAACATTCATCAAAAGTGACCATGCGCAAGGTGTGTTCCAGTGTTTTCATAAACGTTTCAATTAATATGTCCATTTTCTTTTCTTTCGTTCATAATACAGTTTCTGAAAATGCCACTGAAATTTTGCTTAAAAATGTTTTGCTTAATGGCTCTCTATGCATTCATTTTGACTTCAACCTTATCTTTGTTCAGTAAAATTAGTTGTAATATCATTACATAGAGACTTGTCTAAACTTGAAGACATACTTAAAAGGCTCTGGACAATGAGAACATGTAATGCTACCTTATTTATTTATTTATTTATTTATTTATTTATTTATTTATTTATTTATTTATTTATTTATTTATTTATTGTTTCTTAGGTTGACAATCAACACAACATTAACTTTCCTGGGATAGACAGTGCCGGTTTAACTTAAGTACTTTTTTTGAAACGGTTAAAAAGAGTATTATTTTCCTTTTCATTTTTTAGTTGTAGAGTAGAGCAAATAAAAAGAAATATTGGTGGCTATACCTATTTTAATGTGAAGAAAACAGTGAGGGTTTTATATTTATTATTAAGTCAGAGTAAAAGTGCCTCTCAACATTTTTTTCTTATACAAAATTACCTTTGCTTAATGTGAAAAGCAGCAGAATGGGCCTATATAAAGCATCAAATTTCATCCCAGATCGGGAATACTATTTCTATTGAAATGCATATGTATCATTCATTGTTTTAAATCACCATTTAAACAGATATGTACATGCAATCTACATTTTAGAGAGAGACAATAAAAGCTGCATATGTTGAGAAAGAAAGAGAGAAAGAGAGAGAGAAGGAGAGGGGAGAGAGAGAGAGAGAGAGAGAGAGAGAGAGAGGGGAGAAGTAGACTGCTAGTTAGAGAGAGTGAGTTAGATGGAGAGATTAAGAGGGAGAAGAAGGGAGGAGAATTAATAGACATGGAGACAAAGAAAGGAAGACATATCTTTACTCTTGATATTTTAATACATAATTTAAATACGGTTTACGAAATAAAATAAAATCAAAACTAAATAACAAAAAGCCCATGCAAGATTGATAATACTGCATCAAAAAATAATTTCCCGACAGACTTTTCATACTCGGCAGTTACTGGTCATGTCGCTTACCTATGTGCCATTTTTAGCTCACCTGAGCACAACCTGCTCAAGGTGAGCTTTTCTGATACCGCTTCGTCCGTAGTCTATAGTCAATCGTTAACATTTTAGCTTGTGAACACGCTAGAGGTCACATTTTTTATCCAATCTTTATCAACTTGGTCAGAATGTTTGTCTGCATGTAATCTTGGATGAGTTTATTATTGGATTAACTGGGGTCAAAAAGTAGGTCACTAGACCAAATTTTAGGAAAAATATTGTGAATACACTAGAGACCATATTTATAAGCCAATCTTCACCAAACTTGGTCAGAATGTTTGTATGGATGAAATCTTAGAAGAGTTTGTAACTGGATCGTGTAGGATCAAAAATAGTTCACTAGGTCAAATCTTAGGAAAAGTTTGTGAACACACGAGAGGCCACATTTATAGGCCAATCTTTATCAAACTTCGAAAGTTTGTCTGAATGAAATCTTGGATGAGTTCATAACTGGGCCACATGTGTCAATAAGTAGGTCACCACGTCAAATCTCAGAAAAAAAACATGTGAACACACTAGAGTCCACAGTTATTGCCCAATATTCACAAAAAACTTGGTCAGAATGTTTGCTGCATTAAATCTTGGATAAGTTCATTATCACGTGGGGTATAAAGGTAGGTCACTTGGTCAAATTTCAAAAAAAGCTTTTGAATACACTAGGGACCACATTTATAGCCCAATCTTCATAAAACTTGGTCAGAATGTGTTTGCTTGAAATCTTGAATGAGTTCGTTATTGGTTCAAGTGGGGTCAAAAGTAGGTCACTCGGTCAAAACTTAGAAAAAGCTTGTGCCCCATTTATGGCCCAGTCTTCACTAAACTTGATCAGAATGTTTGCCTGCATGGAATCTTGGAAGAGTTTATAGCTTGGTCATGTGGGGTCAAAACCTAGGTCACTATGTCAAATCTTACACAAAAGCTTGTGAACACACTAAAGGCCTCATTTACAAGCCAATCTTCATCAAACTTGGTCAAAATATTTGTCTGCATGAAAGACTGGAGAAGTTCGTTATAGGGTCACGTGGGAACAAAAGAAAGGTCACTAGGATGTGAACACACTAGAGGCCACATCAATAGACTAATCTTAACCAAACCATGAAATCTTAGATGGGTATATTATTGGGTCACGTGGGGTCAAAAAGTAGGTCACTATCTCACAATTCAGATAAACCTTGTGAAAACACGTAGAGGCCACATTGATGATCCAATCTTCACCAAACTTGGCCAGATTGTTTGCCAGTATAAAATCTTACATATGCTTTGAAGTGGGTCATGTGGATTTAGTAGGTTACTAGGTAAATTTCTAGAGAATGTTATCAACCCAGTGGCCACACTAATGGTCCAATCTTCACCAAAGATTTCTAAGATAAATAACTCTTAAATAAATGTAATCTTAACCCTATTGTGTGAAATGTGTACATAATTGCTGCATAAACTTATACTGAGTGTAAAACAAGAAATGTTCATTATTTCCTAATCTTTAAATAAGCACGACAACGATCTCAGCTTAATATAAATATCAAAGCTGATTACCCGGATGAGACTGTAAAGTGATCTCAGAAATATGTGGTCATGTGTGTGTCTTAGTTTAAAAAAAAAACCTATCGTGCAATGAGGCTTAGATAGGAAATACATGTATGTTATTACAAATGGGGTGTTGCGCATAATTTTTTCACATGGATGTACAATAAGTGCGCTAATAAATAGCATTAGGTTATAATAATTTATTTGGTTACACGAGAGAAAATTTGTCCAAACCTTTAACATAAAGCGAGACTAAGCGTTAGTAGTTAACCATTGGTAGAAAGTTTTGGTAAATTGTTTTCAATAATAAAGCTCTTCGGAACAGCCTGCTCCAAAATCTTAGGAACATTTAGTTTCAGCAAAATTTCAAAGAAGCCCTCACAATGCATTTAACAATGGACTAGTAGATCATATATGAGTAATGTGGTAATAACACCTTTATCAACTTCTCAAAATTGTAATAGCCTGGATTATTAGTTATATAATAACCGACTTGATAATTTCCACCTACTGTAACTACCACACTCGCCCTTTCTACCGAGTTTCCATTACCTTGAGCCGGAGACAAAAACATAGCCAGTATCTTTCTTTTTTTTCATCATGACGTAGCTCACTTTACTCTGGCTAATACCATCAGAGTTTGACCCGAACGACCTCTAAAATTCACCGTCTACAAAGGACCCGCGCTCTTCTGCTTTAATGGTAATTATGGGCTTGGGAATTTTCCCTTCAACGTATTTCTTGTTTGCAGCATCGTTTGAATGAACCAGATGATCCAAATTTACTATCCGGTGATTGTTAAGATTAAGGTGACCTTCCATAGCCGTTTCACTGTTTCTCCGGAGGCGCTCTCACTAGCGAAGCAACCGCATCGACGTAAGCCCGAGGAGCGTAGTCTGCACTGGGTTTCCACCCCCATCACGCCCACCAAAGATACTCATTTCACCTCAAGGACGACACTCACTGGAAAACCGTGGTTGTCTATTATATAACCACGCTCGTCTCTAACAGAGATTGCGAGCTTAGGGACTGGCCCCTGTCTCAGGAGCTTGAACTCGGGATTAGGAATTACGAACGACATGATCTCCTAGTAAGACAAGCTACTGACAGCGACAACAATGAGCAGACTACTGGGGGCCCCGTTCAAGGCGTTCTCAGCGGTGTTCGCCTCTCCTGGGTGGATAAACAACAACCAGTGCGACGGAAATCTACAGGACGGTCCCCTTGTGCACTTCGCCCCGGTTGGAATGATCGACTGGTCTGTTCGAAGCCTAACATCTCCAGCAACACTTCGAATATTTGAACGGACCCTAGTGAAGAATGAACATCGAGATCGACTAATCCGGTAGTTTCATCACCCCATCGGGATTGACCGCTGAGTGCGGCGCTGGCTATGAGGTATTCTTGCAGCCACTGAAAGGACCAGAGGCCCGGGCGCACAAATGTTCTCTCCTTGGATGAGTTTACATACTCGTTGTTGTACCAGCCAATCGTGTACGTGATCGACCGCAGTCCGATCTTTAAACTCCCGTCCCTGTTGTTGATGAGCTGTTGAAGATTGGTCGGGCCTTTAGTGATATCGGTGATCGTTTGCAACATCTTGCGCACGATAATCTTCACGAAGGTCTTTACCTTCAATAGCGGTGTAAAGTATAAGGCCGGTGATATCCATGGAACATTTACGCCAGAAACTTGTCCATAAAGATCACGGCAGGCCCAAACAAGTTCTTCTCGGCCAGCCTGCCCGAAATCTGTTAACACTACCGACTGCCCAAGACCATGACAGAGGTCACGGATCAAGATTGAACTAATAACCCGATGAAGTTTTGGTAGAACCAGCTGAACCACGCCGTGTGGTACGCAACGGCAGGCTGCGGGGTCATATTCAATGACCCCCTAAATGGACAAAAGGGGCGTGCGCCCCCCCCCCCCTCCCTCATTCAGTCTGTCTACCTCTTCAATGTCTATCACACGACCCGTCGCATTATAACGGAAATGAAAAACGCCCTCCTCAAAGATACGTCCTGGGCTCCGGTGAACAATATTTACGACAGGAGAGCGTATGAATGGTTTTGCCAGGAATTCGGGCTCGATCACCCGACAGACTGGCGCCAAAAAGGAGTACCCCAACAAACGCGGCCTTGGGGATGTACACTCCAGAGGACCCAGACAGACTTTCGGCACGACAGCCAGGAAAAACACGTCGCAAACCAGAACTCCGGAAGCCTAGACCCCGAGCTCATGACGTTCGAGTGGAAGTCTCTGGAGACCGTCATTGCGAGGATTTGTCTTGCGAAGAGCCACCGCCTACAAAGGCCCACATTGAGTTCGTCGAGCAAGATCCCGGCGTTGATGGCTCTTGGAGCACGTTCGTGCTAGACGTCTCGAAAGGTTTCACTCAGGCCGGGATGAAGCATATCAACGACTCGATCCAGACATACTTGCTGGGTCTGCTCGAGCCTAGGCCCAAACCAAGGATCGCAGACGGCTTCGAGGCGCAAAAGCAGTTCTTTGCCCAAGTGGAGCATGCGTTAAACCTTCCGGTCGACATCCAGGCCAATATCACCCGTTACCAAAGCGTTCAACAGTACGCCAGGGGCGAGCTCGATGTGGTCTTCAGAACAGGATTGTTCATTGTTCCGAGTAATATGCTCCTAAACATCAATCCCGGCATCGCGGGTTACAACAACAAAATTAATAAAGGCTCCAGCCCACCTCCCAATCGGTGTGTCGGGGGTTAACTCTCCTCCGGTGAAGACTCAGGTACATGGCATCTTCCATGACGGTAAAATCGCAGGGCCGCCGCGGGTGGACACGCCTGCAGCGAAACTGCCAGGCGCCAAAAGCAGCGAAACTGTATCCCCTGCTGCAGCAGCTACGCGAGCACACTCCGAGGAAAAGAAGGCTCTGGTTGTGGATAAAGTTGCCGTAGGGCTATTTGCCCTTTGGCTGGCTCTTCGCTAGCCACTCGCGGGCCGCAACCAGTAAAAAAACCCCGACGGCGAGAAACAGAGGCCAAGTTTCTCCGGCAAGCCATCCGCCTGTCTTGCCTGCGGTCGACAACTGCCATCAAACCACACTGCTAATAACACTGGGAAAAGCAGCCGCGGCCCTCTCCGCGAGTTTTGCGAGTAGAGCGCCAAGGGCTTTCAGCTGTTTTTTTCACCCACTCAGGAATGCCACCCTTACCGGGTTGGGCTGGGGGCCTGGCTGAGAGGGGGCGGTGCCACCGGTTAGTGCTAAGACGAGCGTGCTGATGGTCATCCCGATTGCTGTGAGGATGGATACGACGGTGATCCCTTGCTCTCGCAAAAGTGTCTTTATCCGCTCAGCCAGTATGGTGTCTTCATGTGGGATTCGCCGCAGGGTTTCATGAACCCGGCTGATCTGCGATCTGAGAGCTTCTCGGTTGGCTGCAGCCGCCTCCAGCCGTGCGGCCCCCTTGTCCTCGAGGCTTCTTATTCTCTCCGAGATACGCTGCTTCATCTCCGAGTCATCCGTTTCTCTTAGTTTTCCATTCTCTCGATTAAGATGTCGGTCAATGTCGGAGAGTTTGCTTGCTTGTTTACAAGTTTTCCCTGTTGGGTTTGCATGGCCCTGTCGAGCCTTTTGAGTTCCTGGAACCGCATCATTAGCTCGGAACCGTCCATGCCCAATGTACTCAGTGGTGTGGCTTCGATTGTTTTTAACGCGGTCTCCTCCACTACAGACAGGGCGGAGCCTGCACTGTCGAACATCGATGCTTTTGCCAGCACTAGTTCGCATCAATACGTCCAGTTCTCTATAAATCCGATGTATTTGGGCGACAGTTGGGCGACAGTTTGGGCAGGTAGAGCAGGAGTCATATTGCGCCCCATGTCCGAGAAACCCCAGTCCGAGAAACCGAATTCATCCCGGACAATGGCCCGACCGCCTCCACTTGTTGCTATTGTGGATAATGCTAGGAGTCTTCCAGTACGTTTGTCGATCAGATTAACATCTGGGTATGCCTTCAGGTGGAGCTGACCCCTTATGTCGATCATACATTTTTGGTAGTCCCGACCTGTAGGTCATCCAATCCGTCGTAAAACTGATCAACGGTTCCCGTAAGCAATTCAGTGGATAGCGAGGTAGCTGCAATATCGTCCATAGCCGCATCCGATGGCGCCGGCCGGTCACCGAAGTCTTGCAGCGGCAGGCTTTCGTCAGACATTGTATTGAAGACGTAGGTGACTGAGTTTAATACAAGATGTTTTAAAGCGCTTTCTGTCGAAAGCTCAATCCGCACCGGTGCCTGAGTGCACCGCTAGGGGTCAAGGTCATCCGCCAGTCGGTTGTGATCACGAACAACCCATCCACAATCGATCAGAATCAGCAGCTCTTAGTGAGATTTCCGAATCTCGGTACAAATAATGTCATTGTTCCAGGAACAACCCGTTTAGCTTTCCAAATCATGTTGGTCTCAACCGACGCTTCTAGCTTAGCTGTCAATAATTTGGGTCGGGCGATCGTTAAGAAGACCACGATTAAAATTTCCCGGAACGAAGTCATGAGTCTCGACGACAGTGATTTGTTCGGGTGTTACATGGAACTTTGGAAAATGAAATACGAGCGGGCTAATACCCATTACCAGGCTATTGACAAAACGGATAACAGAAAGCAACTCGGATTAGACTCGACGCCGGGGACAAGGCTGTTCAAGCGAACGATACCGCTATCGCACAGGCTTACGGCAACCGTTTCTTCATCCCACTCGATTTCGAACTCTTGGAGAGTCACATGGTCTTCTTTCAGTCAGCTTTCGGCAATAGGCTCGAGTACGATCTAACGTTCAGTGCATACAAGCGCGTTGTCAGGACGACCGACGATGAGAATGCCAAATGCTCAATCAAGGTAATTGCCTTGGAGTTGGAGATGGTGACCAACAGGGAGTTGGCCGAAAACATCCGCAACTAGTACGCAGGGAAGATAGCGATCCTCTACGACCGAGTCCTCCGCCACTGCAGGATAGTGAAGAAGAAGAGAAGAAGAAGTACGACACGATGTGGAACATAAACCTGCCTGCCGTGCGGGAACAACCCTCCAAAAACGAAACATACGAAACTGCTGTTTAATACCTCGCAGCCAAGAAGCTATGCCGTGTTAACATGAAACGCCTATGCATAGCCGCTGCCTGCGTCGGAGGAGGAATGGCGGATCTTCTTCACAATTAGACTCGATGTTTACATGACTATAGCGACTATTATGGAATGCGACGACATTTTTGACGAGCTTCTTCTCGACGAGTCGGCGCCGCCTGCTTGCGCGGGCCATTGCTCGATCTGGAGGTCACGAGCACGGCGGGGAGGAGGCTGGTAAGCCTGCAAACGCAGAACGACAAGGGAAAATACCTAGGTTGGCCGCCCTTGCTATGGGGTGTCAGTCAAGGCAGTATATAGGCAGAAAGATTTCTACAGATCAGATCGATCGACTCCCCGATGAGGATATTAGCAAGCTCTACCCCCGATATGAGGCTCTCGACTGGGGGCTAGTATGACCAATACTCTTGGCTCCGCTGCGCTCCAGATTTACACTATGGTGGTTGGTCAGCTGCTCCCGATCCCGGCTGATCGGCAGGCTTTATTGATTGTTGACCTCGAGGCAGATCCGTTCTTATGCCATGCCCTTACTACCATCACCTGCGAGATATACCAATGCTATGACTTGTACTTAGCTCCTATCACAGCAATGCTTAGCACTTTTTAACATTACCAAGGATCCAAGCATGTATCTATTGAGCATGATGGTGGATCGATTTCATTCAGGGCGAGCTTCGTCGGCAAGGGCACGCCATCCAAACCTTCCAGGATATAGACGCTGCCATGCAAGAGACGCTGCCATGCAAGAGTATGCTCTGGTCATGCCAGAGGTAAACAAAAAGCTTGATCTCATTCGGCCCGAACCTCAGCTAATCGACTTCTTCTATCTGTCCCACGACCGGCAAGCTAAAGAGATTGGATTTATCGTATTAGCGCTCTGAGCGGGTTACTAATTAGAAAAGCAGATTAATTAATCCTGTCTCAGCTTCTTTTTCCGCCCCTTATACACAACCTTCGGTTATCATTGGTCTTCCCAAAGAACTGTTTCCTAAGATGCTGGAAGTAGGCGGCTACGCCGCTCGACAGCACAAAGATCCTGGGCCCTTAGCTTCCACTATGGTCGATGTCGCGCATAATTCACTCGATAGCTGGCAAAATTATAAAAAGGATCTCCTTATGCTTGCTCTCCGAATACAACGTACGGCTTAGATTTTTCCCACAGGCGTGGTGGAAATTGCCAGCCTTCTCAACTAACAGAAGATTGATCCTGAGTATGTACTCTTGCAGGCAGCTTAGGTGGTGCACAAACAACCCCCACCACATCCCAGCCAAAGACGTTGATAGCCAGGTTGTTCTGCCGCTCGACCTTGGGGATTTTAGAGATGGGAGTGGGTGCGTCAATCCCAATAAAGTTGAGGCAATCTTCGGTGGGGTACTTAGAGGGCCTGTCCACATTGTTATACATAATTGGAAACGATGCTGATCTGAGAGACCAGCGGAGGCAGTTGTCGTCTCTGTTCTTCACATTTACAAAAAACTTCTTGTTTTGTACCTCTTTTGGGAGTGGGACGTAAGATCCACCTCTAAGAGGTTGGCAACATCTTGCTAAAGAGTCACTACGTGATTAACGACCAAGCCAGACCCTCTTTGTCCACTACTCGAGCGTTTCTATGATCATTGAGAAAGCTTTATTGAGGGCCGCTCTAACAGAATAACCTCCTGCTTATGACGCAGCACGGGGTCCGTGTACTCCTAACCACCTTTAGGGCTGTCCTTCCGAAGCCGAACCTTAAGAGCCAGCTGGAACTTAATACCATTCAGAGTCTTTATCTCTTCTGCCTTCTGGTCATGGATGCTTGGTTTTATATCCTCAAGGACAGCCTTGTGGTCTGCATGACTTTTGGGCGCATCCATCTGCCATATACGGAGATAGTTCCAGCGGTTTTGCAGAAAGCTGAGACATCAAGCTTCTCACGTAGCCGCCCTTGACCTTGGATATGAAGGCCACTCTCCAGTCTCTCTCTGAAACTCTTCTCTCAGAAGCCGAGCTTTTTCTGCGTGTATTGTCATGTGTCATTATATTTCAAACCATATTTCTTCAGGTATATAGGGTATCACCATATTTCTCTAATCAGAAATGTAGATCTCTACTAATTTGAGCCCACTTTCTCCTACACCCACACTGGTAGCAAAGCTGCAGTTTTGTTGTTGACATCAACTCCACAAATAGTTAATGATCTATTCAAAATAATATTCCGCGTCTTATGAGAGTCATATGAATTGTGCAGTATTCTCAACAACAGCTTGTTTTGCACTTGTAAGTCTTACCTAGAACTAACCATTTACACGTGTTGTGTCCTTTCACCATGGTGTATTAGTGTACTCAATGTATGCAATATCTCTAAGAATAGTTGTCGTCTAAATTATTTATGTGCCTTCTCAGGAAGATCCACAACAAAGAAATCTTTGGTTGAATAGCCCGCCAGGGTGGTGGGGCGGGCCCCTATCGCATAGCAAGAGGTGGGGTGGGGGTGGGGGTAGAACTAGATCAGGTAATGTGATATCACAGTGGGAAGTGGTCCAGAATCCACCTCGCTCTGCGTCGAGGTCTAGCGAGGTGGGTTCAGTACACACACCCACGGGTGCGGGTAGGGTAAAGAAACCTCTCAGGGGAAAGTGGTCCAGAAGCCCCCCCCACCCCACCCACCCACCCCGCGTATACTACTATGTTAATTAAACCATGTGAGATATGGTGTGTAAATATCATATATTTAATAGACTTTCTAGCTAATGACTGTGTCCACAATCGATTCGGAGAGCTTAATTCGAAGGGCCCGCTGCTAAACGAGAATGTACAAACTTCATTTGCGTTCATTTGCATTCAAGTCAAAGACAGAATTCTCGATTTTATAGTCAATTAAATTAAGTGGTGTCTTTCGCAAAAAACAACAACAACAACAAAGAATATTCCTTTACTTATTTAG
The DNA here is from genome assembly GCA_007844125.1 of Sinonovacula constricta. Lineage (NCBI taxonomy): Eukaryota > Metazoa > Mollusca > Bivalvia > Cardiida > Solecurtidae > Sinonovacula > Sinonovacula constricta. Next base: position 18,211,017 of record CM017564.1, read on the forward strand.
TACTGCACATTTCCTAGTACAATTTACGCTGTTTGAAAAACACACACACAACATTTGCCAATATCCTTGAACGTAATTTGTCTTTTAAGATATACTTAGATACCAAGACACCAAGATATTTAAAATTAAAGTCGTACGTGAACAATATTATTATTAAAACATACCTGTGTTGTGGCATTAATCTCCTTCGTAATTATTATTCCTTATTCCTTTATAATAATGAATGCAATTTGCACGTTACTGTAAATGTGTATTTCTCGGACAATTAAGGTATTGCGGCGATAAAATTTGTTCACACCCATTTTACAGGAACATGGGTTAAACTATAAATGCTCATAAGAACGTTATACTTCTGAAATAAGCATAATGATCATTGTCACCGAGAGCATAGTGGGACACAAAAACATTATATTTCATCAACATAAAGAAAAAGAAGCAACATAATTTCGGTCACTTTAAAACTATGAAGAAAATGATTCAAACCGCTTGCTCAAGTATAAAACTAACCACGTTTATATTCGCTAAAAGCCACCTGGTAATTTTGCGCGGCCTAAATAATGTTAATAAAATTAGCATTGTTTAGAAGTCAAACTTAGCTTCTATGTACTATTTCAAAGACCATTATGACATAATCACCTTCGTTTATCATCTAACTCGCAAATAAGCCTCTTCCATTACATTATTACATCCAGCAAAAATCCCCTTCTGTGAAATTACTATACTTTGTTTTGATGATGAGAGAGGTTTTGTGCGTAATGGAAAAATGTGTTGCTAAAGATGTTACAGTAAATGCTGCTACTGCTAATGATGATGATGATGATCATGATAATGGCGGTGATGGGGATAGTAGTGATGATGGCTGATAATGTTGCTACTGCTGCTGCTCTTGCTGTTGCTGATAAAAATGTCTGGCAATGCAATGATAGTTGCTGTGGAAGTACTGGTGGTAGAGGTGCTGGCGGGGCTTTGGATTGCAGTTAGGCTCCTGTCCTTAGACCTGATGATGGGTATTTTTAAAATATTGTGGTGGTGATAACGGTTTCGATGATGATAATGCTGTCAGTGGTACTTGTGTGGTAATGGTAGTGGTGATGGTGATAACGGTCATTATTATTATATTTTATTATTATCATTATTATCATTATCATTATTATTATTATTATTATTATTATTATTATTATTATTATTATTATTATTATTATTATTATTGTATTGGTGGTAGTGGTAATGGTGGTTGAAAATTGAGCTGCTGCTGCTGATCTTGATTCGATGATAAAAATGTTTGCGTGGTGGTTATTTCGGTTGCTATGGATGCACTGGTGGTGCTGCCAGTGGTTTTGATGGTGGTTATGCTGGTATTGTTGTTAGTGGTG
>CM017564.1:18220289-18349101 GCA_007844125.1 Sinonovacula constricta
TTTAAATAAGCTGATTAGATGAACATTACTTTCATTACAACCACAGGCATTTAGGCATGAACATAACACTGCAAGAGACAAAGCTATTTATTTGATGTCGTATATATGATCATGAAAGTGTAAAATGATACATCTATTGAGGTCTCAAGTTACTTGTACCCTACGTCTAGATATGTCACTGTCTACATTTCTCAATCCTTGTTTTGTTAAAATTGAAATGTAATGTATTTTTATGTTGTCATGGCAATGTGATGTATAATTGTACACTTAAGAATTTTGAATAAGAACTTCGAATGTGAATACTTTTGAGTACCCTCTCAAATGTTTTTTTTGTCATTTGTAAATGCTCCTTTTGTTATAGAAAGCAGTAAAGCGCAGTGTTGTCACATTAGCCAAATATTTATGAACATCAGTCTTGTTTACACCGAATGAAACAAAAAATAAAAAAAAAAGATATTTTATTGCATTTAACATTTATCATATAACATTCATCAAAAGTGACCATGCGCAAGGTGTGTTCCAGTGTTTTCATAAACGTTTCAATTAATATGTCCATTTTCTTTTCTTTCGTTCATAATACAGTTTCTGAAAATGCCACTGAAATTTTTTAAAAATGTTTTGCTTAATGGCTCTCTATGCATTCATTTTGACTTCAACCTTATCTTTGTTCAGTAAAATTAGTTGTAATATCATTACATAGAGACTTGTCTAAACTTGAAGACATACTTAAAAGGCTCTGGACAATGAGAACATGTAATGCTACCTTATTTATTTATTTATTTATTTATTTATTTATTTATTTATTTATTTATTTATTTATTTATTTATTTATTGTTTCTTAGGTTGACAATCAACACAACATTAACTTTCCTGGGATAGACAGTGCCGGTTTAACTTAAGTACTTTTTTTGAAACGGTTAAAAAGAGTATTATTTTTCATTTTTTAGTTGTAGAGTAGAGCAAATAAAAAGAAATATTGGTGGCTATACCTATTTTAATGTGAAGAAAACAGTGAGGGTTTTATATTTATTATTAAGTCAGAGTAAAAGTGCCTCTCAACATTTTTTTCTTATACAAAATTACCTTTGCTTAATGTGAAAAGCAGCAGAATGGGCCTATATAAAGCATCAAATTTCATCCCAGATCGGGAATACTATTTCTATTGAAATGCATATGTATCATTCATTGTTTTAAATCACCATTTAAACAGATATGTACATGCAATCTACATTTTAGAGAGAGACAATAAAAGCTGCATATGTTGAGAAAGAAAGAGAGAAAGAGAGAGAGAAGGAGAGGGGAGAGAGAGAGAGGAGAGAGAGAGAGAGAGGGGAGAAGTAGACTGCTAGTTAGAGAGAGTGAGGATGGAGAGATTAAGAGGGAGAAGAAGGGAGGAGAATTAATAGACATGGAGACAAAGAAAGGAAGACATATCTTTACTCTTGATATTTTAATACATTTAAATACGGTTTACGAAATATAAATAAAATCAAAACTAAATAACAAAAAGCCCATGCAAGATTGATAATACTGCATCAAAAAATAATTTCCCGACAGACTTTTCATACTCGGCAGTTACTGGTCATGTCGCTTACCTATGTGCCATTTTAGCTCACCTGAGCACAACCTGCTCAAGGTGAGCTTTTCTGATACCGCTTCGTCCGTAGTCTATAGTCCATCGTTAACATTTAGCTTGTGAACACGCTAGAGGTCACATTTTTTATCCAATCTTTATCAACTTGGTCAGAATGTTTGTCTGCAATGTAATCTTGGATGAGTTTATTATTGGATTAACTGGGGTCAAAAAGTAGGTCCTAGACCAAATTTTAGGAAAAATATTGTGAATACACTAGAGACCATATTTATAAGCCAATCTTCCCAACACTGGTCAGAATGTTTGTATGGATGAAATCTTAGAAGAGTTTTGTAACTGGATCGTGTAGGATCAAAAATAGTTCACTAGGTCAAATCTTAGGAAAGTTTGTGAACACACGAGAGGCCACATTTATAGGCCAATCTTTATCAAACTTCGAAAGTTTGTCTGAATGAAATCTTGGATGAGTTCATAACTGGGCCACATGTGTCAATAAGTAGGTCACCACGTCAAATCTCAGAAAAAAAAACATGTGAACACACTAGAGTCCACAGTTATTGCCCAATATTCACAAAAAACTTGGTCAGAATGTTTGCTGCATTAAATCTTGGATAAGTTCATTATCACGTGGGGTATAAAGGTAGGTCACTTGGTCAAATTTCAAAAAAAGCTTTTGAATACACTAGGGACCACATTTATAGCCCAATCTTCATAAAACTTGGTCAGAATGTGTTTGCTTGAAATCTTGAATGAGTTCGTTATTGGTTCAAGTGGGGTCAAAAGTAGGTCACTCGGTCAAAACTTAGAAAAAGCTTGTGCCCCATTTATGGCCCAGTCTTCACTAAACTTGATCAGAATGTTTGCCTGCATGGAATCTTGGAAGAGTTTATAGCTTGGTCATGTGGGGTCAAAACCTAGGTCACTATGTCAAATCTTACACAAAAGCTTGTGAACACACTAAAGGCCTCATTTACAAGCCAATCTTCATCAAACTTGGTCAAAATATTTGTCTGCATGAAAGACTGGAGAAGTTCGTTATAGGGTCACGTGGGAACAAAAGAAAGGTCACTAGGATGTGAACACACTAGAGGCCACATCAATAGACTAATCTTAACCAAACCATGAAATCTTAGATGGGTATATTATTGGGTCACGTGGGGTCAAAAAGTAGGTCACTATCTCACAATTCAGATAAACCTTGTGAAAACACGTAGAGGCCACATTGATGATCCAATCTTCACCAAACTTGGCCAGATTGTTTGCCAGTATAAAATCTTACATATGCTTTGAAGTGGGTCATGTGGATTTAGTAGGTTACTAGGTAAATTTCTAGAGAATGTTATCAACCCAGTGGCCACACTAATGGTCCAATCTTCACCAAAGATTTCTAAGATAAATAACTCTTAAATAAATGTAATCTTAACCCTATTGTGTGAAATGTGTACATAATTGCTGCATAAACTTATACTGAGTGTAAAACAAGAAATGTTCATTATTTCCTAATCTTTAAATAAGCACGACAACGATCTCAGCTTAATATAAATATCAAAGCTGATTACCCGGATGAGACTGTAAAGTGATCTCAGAAATATGTGGTCATGTGTGTGTCTTAGTTTAAAAAAAAACCTATCGTGCAATGAGGCTTAGATAGGAAATACATGTTTGTTATTACAAATGGGGTGTTGCGCATAATTTTTTCACATGGATGTACAATAAGTGCGCTAATAAATAGCATTAGGTTATAATAATTTATTTGGTTACACGAGAGAAAATTTGTCCAAACCTTTAACATAAAGCGAGACTAAGCGTTAGTAGTTAACCATTGGTAGAAAGTTTTGGTAAATTGTTTTCAATAATAAAGCTCTTCGGAACAGCCTGCTCCAAAATCTTAGGAACATTTAGTTTCAGCAAAATTTCAAAGAAGCCCTCACAATGCATTTAACAATGGACTAGTAGATCATATATGAGTAATGTGGTAATAACACCTTTATCAACTTCTCAAAATTGTAATAGCCTGGATTATTAGTTATATAATAACCGACTTGATAATTTCCACCTACTGTAACTACCACACTCGCCCTTTCTACCGAGTTTCCATTACCTTGAGCCGGAGACAAAAACATAGCCAGTATCTTTCTTTTTTTTCATCATGACGTAGCTCACTTTACTCTGGCTAATACCATCAGAGTTTGACCCGAACGACCTCTAAAATTCACCGTCTACAAAGGACCCGCGCTCTTCTGCTTTAATGGTAATTATGGGCTTGGGAATTTTCCCTTCAACGTATTTCTTGTTTGCAGCATCGTTTGAATGAACCAGATGATCCAAATTTACTATCCGGTGATTGTTAAGATTAAGGTGACCTTCCATAGCCGTTTCACTGTTTCTCCGGAGGCGCTCTCACTAGCGAAGCAACCGCATCGACGTAAGCCCGAGGAGCGTAGTCTGCACTGGGTTTCCACCCCCATCACGCCCACCAAAGATACTCATTTCACCTCAAGGACGACACTCACTGGAAAACCGTGGTTGTCTATTATATAACCACGCTCGTCTCTAACAGAGATTGCGAGCTTAGGGACTGGCCCCTGTCTCAGGAGCTTGAACTCGGGATTAGGAATTACGAACGACATGATCTCCTAGTAAGACAAGCTACTGACAGCGACAACAATGAGCAGACTACTGGGGGCCCCGTTCAAGGCGTTCTCAGCGGTGTTCGCCTCTCCTGGGTGGATAAACAACAACCAGTGCGACGGAAATCTACAGGACGGTCCCCTTGTGCACTTCGCCCCGGTTGGAATGATCGACTGGTCTGTTCGAAGCCTAACATCTCCAGCAACACTTCGAATATTTGAACGGACCCTAGTGAAGAATGAACATCGAGATCGACTAATCCGGTAGTTTCATCACCCCATCGGGATTGACCGCTGAGTGCGGCGCTGGCTATGAGGTATTCTTGCAGCCACTGAAAGGACCAGAGGCCCGGGCGCACAAATGTTCTCTCCTTGGATGAGTTTACATACTCGTTGTTGTACCAGCCAATCGTGTACGTGATCGACCGCAGTCCGATCTTTAAACTCCCGTCCCTGTTGTTGATGAGCTGTTGAAGATTGGTCGGGCCTTTAGTGATATCGGTGATCGTTTGCAACATCTTGCGCACGATAATCTTCACGAAGGTCTTTACCTTCAATAGCGGTGTAAAGTATAAGGCCGGTGATATCCATGGAACATTTACGCCAGAAACTTGTCCATAAAGATCACGGCAGGCCCAAACAAGTTCTTCTCGGCCAGCCTGCCCGAAATCTGTTAACACTACCGACTGCCCAAGACCATGACAGAGGTCACGGATCAAGATTGAACTAATAACCCGATGAAGTTTTGGTAGAACCAGCTGAACCACGCCGTGTGGTACGCAACGGCAGGCTGCGGGGTCATATTCAATGACCCCCTAAATGGACAAAAGGGGCGTGCGCCCCCCCCCCCCTCCCTCATTCAGTCTGTCTACCTCTTCAATGTCTATCACACGACCCGTCGCATTATAACGGAAATGAAAAACGCCCTCCTCAAAGATACGTCCTGGGCTCCGGTGAACAATATTTACGACAGGAGAGCGTATGAATGGTTTTGCCAGGAATTCGGGCTCGATCACCCGACAGACTGGCGCCAAAAAGGAGTACCCCAACAAACGCGGCCTTGGGGATGTACACTCCAGAGGACCCAGACAGACTTTCGGCACGACAGCCAGGAAAAACACGTCGCAAACCAGAACTCCGGAAGCCTAGACCCCGAGCTCATGACGTTCGAGTGGAAGTCTCTGGAGACCGTCATTGCGAGGATTTGTCTTGCGAAGAGCCACCGCCTACAAAGGCCCACATTGAGTTCGTCGAGCAAGATCCCGGCGTTGATGGCTCTTGGAGCACGTTCGTGCTAGACGTCTCGAAAGGTTTCACTCAGGCCGGGATGAAGCATATCAACGACTCGATCCAGACATACTTGCTGGGTCTGCTCGAGCCTAGGCCCAAACCAAGGATCGCAGACGGCTTCGAGGCGCAAAAGCAGTTCTTTGCCCAAGTGGAGCATGCGTTAAACCTTCCGGTCGACATCCAGGCCAATATCACCCGTTACCAAAGCGTTCAACAGTACGCCAGGGGCGAGCTCGATGTGGTCTTCAGAACAGGATTGTTCATTGTTCCGAGTAATATGCTCCTAAACATCAATCCCGGCATCGCGGGTTACAACAACAAAATTAATAAAGGCTCCAGCCCACCTCCCAATCGGTGTGTCGGGGGTTAACTCTCCTCCGGTGAAGACTCAGGTACATGGCATCTTCCATGACGGTAAAATCGCAGGGCCGCCGCGGGTGGACACGCCTGCAGCGAAACTGCCAGGCGCCAAAAGCAGCGAAACTGTATCCCCTGCTGCAGCAGCTACGCGAGCACACTCCGAGGAAAAGAAGGCTCTGGTTGTGGATAAAGTTGCCGTAGGGCTATTTGCCCTTTGGCTGGCTCTTCGCTAGCCACTCGCGGGCCGCAACCAGTAAAAAAACCCCGACGGCGAGAAACAGAGGCCAAGTTTCTCCGGCAAGCCATCCGCCTGTCTTGCCTGCGGTCGACAACTGCCATCAAACCACACTGCTAATAACACTGGGAAAAGCAGCCGCGGCCCTCTCCGCGAGTTTTGCGAGTAGAGCGCCAAGGGCTTTCAGCTGTTTTTTTCACCCACTCAGGAATGCCACCCTTACCGGGTTGGGCTGGGGGCCTGGCTGAGAGGGGGCGGTGCCACCGGTTAGTGCTAAGACGAGCGTGCTGATGGTCATCCCGATTGCTGTGAGGATGGATACGACGGTGATCCCTTGCTCTCGCAAAAGTGTCTTTATCCGCTCAGCCAGTATGGTGTCTTCATGTGGGATTCGCCGCAGGGTTTCATGAACCCGGCTGATCTGCGATCTGAGAGCTTCTCGGTTGGCTGCAGCCGCCTCCAGCCGTGCGGCCCCCTTGTCCTCGAGGCTTCTTATTCTCTCCGAGATACGCTGCTTCATCTCCGAGTCATCCGTTTCTCTTAGTTTTCCATTCTCTCGATTAAGATGTCGGTCAATGTCGGAGAGTTTGCTTGCTTGTTTACAAGTTTTCCCTGTTGGGTTTGCATGGCCCTGTCGAGCCTTTTGAGTTCCTGGAACCGCATCATTAGCTCGGAACCGTCCATGCCCAATGTACTCAGTGGTGTGGCTTCGATTGTTTTTAACGCGGTCTCCTCCACTACAGACAGGGCGGAGCCTGCACTGTCGAACATCGATGCTTTTGCCAGCACTAGTTCGCATCAATACGTCCAGTTCTCTATAAATCCGATGTATTTGGGCGACAGTTGGGCGACAGTTTGGGCAGGTAGAGCAGGAGTCATATTGCGCCCCATGTCCGAGAAACCCCAGTCCGAGAAACCGAATTCATCCCGGACAATGGCCCGACCGCCTCCACTTGTTGCTATTGTGGATAATGCTAGGAGTCTTCCAGTACGTTTGTCGATCAGATTAACATCTGGGTATGCCTTCAGGTGGAGCTGACCCCTTATGTCGATCATACATTTTTGGTAGTCCCGACCTGTAGGTCATCCAATCCGTCGTAAAACTGATCAACGGTTCCCGTAAGCAATTCAGTGGATAGCGAGGTAGCTGCAATATCGTCCATAGCCGCATCCGATGGCGCCGGCCGGTCACCGAAGTCTTGCAGCGGCAGGCTTTCGTCAGACATTGTATTGAAGACGTAGGTGACTGAGTTTAATACAAGATGTTTTAAGCGCTTTCTGTCGAAAGCTCAATCCGCACCGGTGCCTGAGTGCACCGCTAGGGGTCAAGGTCATCCGCCAGTCGGTTGTGATCACGAACAACCCATCCACAATCGATCAGAATCAGCAGCTCTTAGTGAGATTTCCGAATCTCGGTACAAATAATGTCATTGTTCCAGGAACAACCCGTTTAGCTTTCCAAATCATGTTGGTCTCAACCGACGCTTCTAGCTTAGCTGTCAATAATTTGGGTCGGGCGATCGTTAAGAAGACCACGATTAAAATTTCCCGGAACGAAGTCATGAGTCTCGACGACAGTGATTTGTTCGGGTGTTACATGGAACTTTGGAAAATGAAATACGAGCGGGCTAATACCCATTACCAGGCTATTGACAAAACGGATAACAGAAAGCAACTCGGATTAGACTCGACGCCGGGGACAAGGCTGTTCAAGCGAACGATACCGCTATCGCACAGGCTTACGGCAACCGTTTCTTCATCCCACTCGATTTCGAACTCTTGGAGAGTCACATGGTCTTCTTTCAGTCAGCTTTCGGCAATAGGCTCGAGTACGATCTAACGTTCAGTGCATACAAGCGCGTTGTCAGGACGACCGACGATGAGAATGCCAAATGCTCAATCAAGGTAATTGCCTTGGAGTTGGAGATGGTGACCAACAGGGAGTTGGCCGAAAACATCCGCAACTAGTACGCAGGGAAGATAGCGATCCTCTACGACCGAGTCCTCCGCCACTGCAGGATAGTGAAGAAGAAGAGAAGAAGAAGTACGACACGATGTGGAACATAAACCTGCCTGCCGTGCGGGAACAACCCTCCAAAAACGAAACATACGAAACTGCTGTTTAATACCTCGCAGCCAAGAAGCTATGCCGTGTTAACATGAAACGCCTATGCATAGCCGCTGCCTGCGTCGGAGGAGGAATGGCGGATCTTCTTCACAATTAGACTCGATGTTTACATGACTATAGCGACTATTATGGAATGCGACGACATTTTTGACGAGCTTCTTCTCGACGAGTCGGCGCCGCCTGCTTGCGCGGGCCATTGCTCGATCTGGAGGTCACGAGCACGGCGGGGAGGAGGCTGGTAAGCCTGCAAACGCAGAACGACAAGGGAAAATACCTAGGTTGGCCGCCCTTGCTATGGGGTGTCAGTCAAGGCAGTATATAGGCAGAAAGATTTCTACAGATCAGATCGATCGACTCCCCGATGAGGATATTAGCAAGCTCTACCCCCGATATGAGGCTCTCGACTGGGGGCTAGTATGACCAATACTCTTGGCTCCGCTGCGCTCCAGATTTACACTATGGTGGTTGGTCAGCTGCTCCCGATCCCGGCTGATCGGCAGGCTTTATTGATTGTTGACCTCGAGGCAGATCCGTTCTTATGCCATGCCCTTACTACCATCACCTGCGAGATATACCAATGCTATGACTTGTACTTAGCTCCTATCACAGCAATGCTTAGCACTTTTTAACATTACCAAGGATCCAAGCATGTATCTATTGAGCATGATGGTGGATCGATTTCATTCAGGGCGAGCTTCGTCGGCAAGGGCACGCCATCCAAACCTTCCAGGATATAGACGCTGCCATGCAAGAGACGCTGCCATGCAAGAGTATGCTCTGGTCATGCCAGAGGTAAACAAAAAGCTTGATCTCATTCGGCCCGAACCTCAGCTAATCGACTTCTTCTATCTGTCCCACGACCGGCAAGCTAAAGAGATTGGATTTATCGTATTAGCGCTCTGAGCGGGTTACTAATTAGAAAAGCAGATTAATTAATCCTGTCTCAGCTTCTTTTCCGCCCCTTATACACAACCTTCGGTTATCATTGGTCTTCCCAAAGAACTGTTTCCTAAGATGCTGGAAGTAGGCGGCTACGCCGCTCGACAGCACAAAGTTCCTGGGCCTTTAGCTTCCACTATGGTCGATGTCGCGCATAATTCACTCGATAGCTGGCAAAATTATAAAAAGGATCTCCTTATGCTTGCTCTCCGAATACAACGTACGGCTTAGATTTTTCCCACAGGCGTGGTGGAAATTGCCAGCCTTCTCAACTAACAGAAGATTGATCCTGAGTATGTACTCTTGCAGGCAGCTTAGGTGGTGCACAAACAACCCCCACCACATCCCAGCCAAAGACGTTGATAGCCAGGTTGTGCTGCCGCTCGACCTTGGGGATTTTAGAGATGGGAGTGGGTGCGTCAATCCCAATAAAGTTGAGGCAATCTTCGGTGGGGTACTTAGAGGGCCTGTCCACATTGTTATACATAATTGGAAACGATGCTGATCTGAGAGACCAGCGGAGGCAGTTGTCGTCTCTGTTCTTCACATTTACAAAAAACTTCTTGTTTTGTACCTCTTTTGGGAGTGGGACGTAAGATCCACCTCTAAGAGGTTGGCAACATCTTGCTAAAGAGTCACTACGTGATTAACGACCAAGCCAGACCCTCTTTGTCCACTACTCGAGCGTTTCTATGATCATTGAGAAAGCTTTATTGAGGGCCGCTCTAACAGAATAACCTCCTGCTTATGACGCAGCACGGGGTCCGTGTACTCCTAACCACCTTTAGGGCTGTCCTTCCGAAGCCGAACCTTAAGAGCCAGCTGGAACTTAATACCATTCAGAGTCTTTATCTCTTCTGCCTTCTGGTCATGGATGCTTGGTTTTATATCCTCAAGGACAGCCTTGTGGTCTGCATGACTTTTGGGCGCATCCATCTGCCATATACGGAGATAGTTCCAGCGGTTTTGCAGAAAGCTGAGACATCAAGCTTCTCACGTAGCCGCCCTTGACCTTGGATATGAAGGCCACTCTCCAGTCTCTCTCTGAAACTCTTCTCTCAGAAGCCGAGCTTTTTCTGCGTGTATTGTCATGTGTCATTATATTTCAAACCATATTTCTTCAGGTATATAGGGTATCACCATATTTCTCTAATCAGAAATGTAGATCTCTACTAATTTGAGCCCACTTTCTCCTACACCCACACTGGTAGCAAAGCTGCAGTTTGTTGTTGACATCAACTCCACAAATAGTTAATGATCTATTCAAAATAATATTCCGCGTCTTATGAGAGTCATATGAATTGTGCAGTATTCTCAACAACAGCTTGTTTTGCACTTGTAAGTCTTACCTAGAACTAACCATTTACACGTGTTGTGTCCTTTCACCATGGTGTATTAGTGTACTCAATGTATGCAATATCTCTAAGAATAGTTGTCGTCTAAATTATTTATGTGCCTTCTCAGGAAGATCCACAACAAAGAAATCTTTGGTTGAATAGCCCGCCAGGGTGGTGGGGCGGGCCCCTATCGCATAGCAAGAGGTGGGGTGGGGGTGGGGGTAGAACTAGATCAGGTAATGTGATATCACAGTGGGAAGTGGTCCAGAATCCACCTCGCTCTGCGTCGAGGTCTAGCGAGGTGGGTTCAGTACACACACCCACGGGTGCGGGTAGGGTAAAGAAACCTCTCAGGGGAAAGTGGTCCAGAAGCCCCCCCACCCCACCCACCCACCCCGCGTATACTACTATGTTAATTAAACCATGTGAGATATGGTGTGTAAATATCATATATTTAATAGACTTTCTAGCTAATGACTGTGTCCACAATCGATTCGGAGAGCTTAATTCGAAGGGCCCGCTGCTAAACGAGAATGTACAAACTTCATTTGCGTTCATTTGCATTCAAGTAAAAGACAGAATTCTCGATTTTATAGTCAATTAAATTAAGTGGTGTCTTTCGCAAAAAACAACAACAACAACAAAGAATATTCCTTTACTTATTTAGTACTGCACATTTCCTAGTACAATTTACGCTGTTTGAAAAACACACACACAACATTTGCCAATATCCTTGAACGTAATTTGTCTTTTAAGATATACTTAGATACCAAGACACCAAGATATTTAAAATTAAAGTCGTACGTGAACAATATTATTATTAAAACATACCTGTGTTGTGGCATTAATCTCCTTCGTAATTATTATTCCTTATTCCTTTATAATAATGAATGCAATTTGCACGTTACTGTAAATGTGTATTTCTCGGACAATTAAGGTATTGCGGCGATAAAATTTGTTCACAACCCATTTTACAGGAACATGGGGTTAAACTATAAATGCTCATAAGAACCGTTATACTTCTGAAATAAGCATAATGATCATTGTCACCGAGAGCATAGTGGGACACAAAAACATTATATTCATCAACATAAAGAAAAAGAAGCAACATAATTTCGGTCACTTTAAAACTATGAAGAAAATGATTCAAACCGCTTGCTCAAGTATAAAACTAACCACGTTTATATTCGCTAAAAGCCACCTGGTAATTTGCGCGGCCTAAATAATGTTAATAAAATTAGCATTGTTTAGAAGTCAAACTTAGCTTCTATGTACTATTTCAAAGACCATTATGACATAATCACCTTCGTTATCATCTAACTCGCAAATAAGCCTCTTCCATTACATTATTACATCCAGCAAAAATCCCCTTCTGTGAAATTACTATACTTTGTTTTGATGATGAGAGAGGTTTTGTGCGTAATGGAAAAATGTGTTGCTAAAGATGTTACAGTAAATGCTGCTACTGCTAATGATGATGATGATGATCATGATAATGGCGGTGATGGGGATAGTAGTGATGTTGGCTGATATGTTGCTACTTGCTTGCTGCTCTTGCTGTTGCTGATAAAAATGTCTGGCAATGCAATGATAGTTGCTGTGGAAGTACTGGTGGTAGAGGTGCTGGCGGGGCTTTGGATTGCAGTTAGGCTCCTGTCCTTAGACCTGATGATGGGTATTTTTAAAATATTGTGGGTGGTGATAACGGTTTCGATGATGATAATGCTGTCAGTGGTACTTGTGTGGTAATGGTAGTGGTGATGGTGATAACGGTCATTATTATTATATTTTATTATTATCATTATTATCATTATCATTATTATTATTATTATTATTATTATTATTATTATTATTATTATTATTATTATTATTATTATTGTATTGGTGGTAGTGGTAATGGTGGTTGAAAATTGAGCTGCTGCTGCTGATCTTGATTCGATGATAAAAATGTTTGCGTGGTGGTTATTTCGGTTGCTATGGATGCACTGGTGGTGCTGCCAGTGGTTTTGATGGTGGTTATGCTGGTATTGTTGTTAGTGGTGGAGAGATGATGCCGCTTTTGTTGATAATGATTACGATTATAATGGTAATGAGGATAACGATGTGGTTGTTGTGGTGGTGGTGGTGATTATGATGATTATGATGATGATGATGATGACGACGATGATGATGATGATGATGCTGCTGATGATCTTTCTGCTGCCTTTAGTTCTAATGATAATCAGTATTTTGATAATGGGTCTGGGTGATAATATCTGTGCTACCTGTATGGAGGTGGTGTTACTGACGGTGGTGGTGCTTATGGTGATGATCATAATAATGATGATGATTATGATGACGATGACGACGAAGATGATGATGATGATGGTTATGATATTTCTTATTAGTAGATATAAAAAGTTAAGGAGTCTTTCATCGCAGTTTTATATTTTGAAAAAGGCCGACTGGGCCGAAATGTCAATAAAAACTATGACACGACATAAAATATAAAAAAGTTTACATTAATGATAAATTTCTGAAAGAGGAATTCAAACCCGTATTGATGAGAGGCTATATGACGCTAAACCTTTTCTGAAATGAATTCACCAGTATTGTTCTAACTAAACTCACATTGAACTACTGAATGCTTACTTTGTCACAAATAATTGGCAAAATGTTATTGGAACAATTCATCGATGTTTGTTTATTATACAAATTCGAAATATAGAAATTAACAGTTTATGCTGATTATAACTCTCTTAGACATGGCGAAAGAAATTACAGTTACGCCCAGTTTCATTTCATGTTATGCCATTTATTTGTCGTTGGAATAAACACTTACGCGTTCCCGTTATCAGACCGATATAGTATATTACGCTTAAACCGGAATACTTTGTACCTATAGATTCTATGACTATTATATGTCCTCAACGTAGATAGCGTAGATATCACTATGGTTCGGAATATTTTGTTAAATTTCTAACATAATTGCTTGGCAATTCCTAAGAAAAATATATTTTAAAAAAGGAACATAATTAGTTGGGATTATCAGCAACATGAAATGAGATGCAAAAAAAAAAAAAACAACGCTTTACACATACGAAATGAGAAGATGAACTAACATTCATTTAAAATATTTATCTTAACCACAACTGAAGGGTGTAGTATATGTCAGTTATATATGTCTGTCATTTTGGACTATATGTGTTGATATTTATTTCAGGATGCAAAAGCGGTCAAAAATATATTGTGTTCTAGTTTTTAACAATTATCAAACATATACGTACACAACGTATTACAACATACAGCCAAATTATACCGGCTATTTACCTTTTTATTGTAAAAAATTAACAGGTCTCCCTAATGTACATGTTTCACACCTGACATATAACGGGGTGCATCTTCAGATCATCACCAAAAACCAGCCAAAAAATAGGCAGTATGAAACTTACCATCTGTTTAGTTTAAATAAATAGAGCTATTAACTGTAATGTCATTTAAGACACACACACACACACACACACATACACACACACAACACACACACACACACACACACACACACACACACACACACATAATGTATATGTTAGTCAATACACAAACGTGGTATGTCTCACTAACTAAAAATAATATGTCAACACAAAATAACAGCAATCACGTAATTTCTACTCTTTCCACTCTCTGAACCCTATTGATATATATATATATATATATATATATATATATATATATATATATATATATATATATATATACGTCCTTATATTGATATTTTTAGTATTTACTGGCAAATGCCGGGTATTCTATTGCCACAAAACCGAGGATGACATGTTATTTTTGTACATGGATCATACTCATATACTGTAAAAATGACAATTCAAATGAATTACACTAAGGAAACACATGCGTACGTCAAAAAACTATTTATCCACCTGCTCAATGATCAAAATAAAGGTATGTCCACTATTGAACTTAATATTTTACTCGTGTCATTTGCACAACTATTTAATTCTGTTCTAAATAAGTATATATACATCTACACGTGGTAAAGTTGCTCAAAGTGATTTTTTGTAAGAAAATTGCCAGATATTTCGCTTAGCATTATGTACGCTTTGAAATCAAAAATGCTCTTTGATCACAATATTTATATCAATTAAAGAGGAAACGTCCTTTGAAGGATTGCCTCTGAGTATTTTTTAAAACAAAAATATTGTTTGCAGGATTTTAGTTGTTGGTGCATACCTAATAGGAACAGTTAAGTTCGCCTGACGACACGATTTTTTATATTGTGTACGTTTTTTGCTCAGTGCGTCTTGCATGCCCATTTCTTAGCTTATTGACAATAAAAAACCTGTTTATGTCATCAATATGGCTATACTTGCGATTTCAAAACGATGCAGGGTAAATACCTGCAACTGATAATACATACAAGCACTTACCACGACTAAATATACAGCTTATTACTAGTTAGAAAGAGGGGACTCAATAATTGTAGCACAATATTAAAGCTCACGGACAGATGTCATTATATTATCAAAGACAAGACTTCTTTGGGCAGACCTCAAGGGGTAGCTGTGTGGCTGCTTTGCCGGAAATGTGGATAATTTGGTCTTTGATTGCCCAGGACTGGCAAATTTATCTTCAGCAGCCGCGGGACTCCTGCACACGAGATGCCTTTTTACACATAAGTCAGTACCTCTTGATATAAGCACCGTGTTCACATTGTAAACAACATCGACAGTGCCAGACAAGTCGATGGGTTTTCAAAGGATTTGTGCGCATCCTTGGTGCACGCATTGTATTTTTAACGAGTGTAAGCTTTTGCAAATCAAATGATCGTCTTTTTGCATCATATGTAAACAATACTGAACTGCTAACTGTTTATCTTAACCTATACGTAGAAAGAAGTCGGTTAATTAAAGTATTAAAGACATATAACACTTTGGTTGTTTGCTTTCTTTAGATAAAAGTAGTTCGGGAATGCTGCAATTCATCATTTACAAAGCCGCCTTTATTCAAATGTATATCTTAAATAAGTCGTATTATAAAGCGTTTACCCGACTTGCCTAATTAGGTTCATTATTCTTAGTTAATGATACAATCTCTACAAAAAGTAACTGTCAGAATGTTCATTGGTACAGTGTTGTAAACTTTCCGGCCAACACTTAAAAATAATTAAGTGGGAGTCATTACAAATTTTACGAGTAAGCAAAGTTACGCTCTTATCTGATTATTTCTTCAACGGTGTTTCTCCCTGTTATTTTCACGATCTCTGTCCAGAAATATTAGCATATTCGAGCATGCAGCTTTAAAATATTGACGTATTTAAATCATCCCATAGTAGATCCTAACTGAAAATTGAGACATACACGGATCACGACAGGGCCAAATATGCTATATAGCAGCCGTATATATGATCTATATATACTTCAAAATATAACTGATAACAGAACGCCTGACTTTAAAGTTTGTGGGTTACGTTTTGTGTGTGTGTGTCGATTTAGATTAACACACCAATGTCATACAATATTTTTCCCATAGGTAACATCGTTGTCTATTCAAGTGCTAACCCTTGTCAACTTTGTAGGGGACTTTAGGGTGCTTAAAATTGATTAAACAGTACACACTGTATATGATGACAACTGAACTGATAATGCTTTTCTTTTGAAGAAACTTTTAAAATAAAAGTCGACGTCAGTTAATTTTATAATGCCACATATTGCTATTAACATTGAACTAAAATAATTATTTATATGTGCATGACATTATGATGTTGCAGAAATAAATTTTACGCAAAATGAGACGAAAGGCTTATATTAAGTTGTATTTTTTATTTCCAATCGTTTCAGTCGTTCCAAAATAAGAGTATATTAACTACATACTTGGCCAATTGGTTAAAGTCTCCGACGTGATGCAGCTTAGCCACTAGTACCGCGTGGGTACGAACCACATTTGGCGTAAGAACTGTCAGGTGAATAGGTTTTCAGCATGGCATATGATGTGCCGGTGTTTCTACCTAGACATAAGTTTGTCATTTTTTTCTACCAATCTTTAACTGAACGTCGCGAATTTAACCA
Source organism: Sinonovacula constricta (assembly GCA_007844125.1). Classification (NCBI taxonomy): domain Eukaryota; kingdom Metazoa; phylum Mollusca; class Bivalvia; order Cardiida; family Solecurtidae; genus Sinonovacula; species Sinonovacula constricta. The sequence continues at coordinate 18,236,862 of CM017564.1, forward strand.
TATATGTATCTGTGCAAACTATTTACTGAGTCACATAGCGGATACGCTATGAAATTTGTACATGGGGAAAGTTTTTTTGCGGACTTTTTATAGGTTACACGACACTGAAAGAATGTGTTTTACTGTATAGTAAATGTCACAACATTGGAAGCATTTTAACAGCGAACCGTTTTGTTTTGTTTTGTTTTGTTTTTTGGGGGAGAGGGGGGAGGGGGGGGGGGGGGGTGAGCACAAAGCTATATATGCAGAGAAAGAGCATATTTTGAATTTTTACTTCACAACGTTTTAGCTTTCTTCTGCACCAAATTGGATGAGATTATCTACTTTATAGCAAATCCGTCAATAACAAAAGACTCAATTTAAAATATCAACAACTTCCGGTGCACATTTACGCACATTCCGGCGGGCAAATATAAATAATTATGATTTCAGAACTGCAAAACAAAGACATGTCGTATTTTTATTCTGAAAACGGATCCGTGAGAAGCATTCACCGAGGATATTTTCTTGCATAACTGTCAATTATTTGACAAATGTCCAGTTTAATGTCACGGCGACCGAACAGTAGCATATTCTTTCCCAAATTTATGTGTACCTGAACTAAACCCACAATTTGACGTCGATATGTTTTTTAAACTAGATCTATTTGTGTTTTACTTTTAAATCTTGTATTTCATTGGTAATTCTGTGTTTTAAGTATTTACTCGTTCTGTCGTTAATAACTATATTGTCCGGGAATTTTAGGAGGACGCCGGGTGCACACCGCCCCTCCTCCTGGATCACTTAGTGTTTTAAGACACATTAAGGATTTCCGTAAGGTCCCCGTAAATCTATAAAATAGCATTTCCATTGCGGCCAGCGTGCAGGAATGATTTTATAGCATCTCTGAAGTGTTCTGGTAATTTCATTATGGTTTCGGACTCTGGATCGGAGAGTTTCAATTTCAATCCCTAGTGCCGACATGACAAGTTTGTAAAAGGATCTTATTAATGACTCGGAGGTTGAATTCATTTTTATTAGAGAAACGTTCAACACAATGAAATCATTTATAATACGCTTGAATTGTTCTTGGTCAAGAGGTTAAGGTTATAGACTCGGGATCAGATGGTTTCGAATTCAAACTTTGGGCCCGTTATGACAAGTATAACAAAAAATAGTATTTACGATTTAGATTATTATTAAAATACGTTTGAAAAAACACACACATTTATAACAAATTTGAAGTTGTGTGTGTCAAAAGGTAAAGTTTTTCGACTCGAGATCGGAGGGTTCTGGGTTCAAACCCTAAACCTGACAAGATATTTATTCCTTGTTAAGACTTTTATTACATCTTGTAAAATCTGAATATGTTCGGTCTAAGTATTACATCATTACACCCAGATTTACTAGAAAGTAATATCCATCTTGGACAATAAAATTAGTTTTAGTAGTTTTTTTTTTGTTTTTTTTTTGCTCTTTTGAATGACAAACTACTTCTCACTTGATATCAACTTAAGTTGTATTCATAATGTAACCTCAGTGTGTAATTTTAAACCACAGTAGCACATATTTAGGTAATATCATTGCTGTGTTACAACATTAGTCCCATCGGGATTAAGGACATACTAGATCGTTTTTACTTTACTGTTTCTCTCATTTCACTTTAATTTGGAGAAGTAGGTTAAGTTTAGGAAATGTTATCTTTGTATACACAATACTATGTTCAAGGATAATACTCTTTGGGTAAAGAGAGGCTGCTGCACATGTTCAATTTCTGCTTGTACTCTTTAGATTCGTTGTTATTTGTAATAATTTTGGCATTTTTTTCTATACTTGTAACCTCTTGGACGGTGTCAGTTTTGCTTTTGTCTTTGTTTTAAATCATTCTATTGTCTCAGGAATAGGTCTGTGCATTATACACACATTTTCTCGAGATCTCTTTATAGTATACTGAACTTCAAAACCTTCAAATAAAAACAGCTTATGTGTCGCATTTGATGCTTAACATCAACGACTTTTCTTGTCAAATCTATATATCCTGCTCAGCACTATTACCGGTGACCTAATATTGTTTTCAAACTACAACAAGGAATATTAATATTCTTTAAAAACAATAACGTTAAAAAATAAGTCAATCAATTTACTCTAACCTTTTTTTCCAACACTCGGAGCTGTTTCTTAAGCATTTTTGCAAGAAGAATGTTACTAGATCGACCGCCATTTTTGTTTTTAGAACGACCCAAATTAAAGGAGGTGCGGTAAATATTTGTCCGGAAAAATGAATCATTTTGAATAAATCTCAGTAAGTAACAGGTAACAGTCAATGAAATATTTACAAATTTTTATTGTTTGTTAGCGTATTTTTATTTTCGCATTAGCACATTTTATTACAATGAGGGCAGCTGTCGTTTTTCATAAGAACTCTGACTGAAAAGCTGTATTTCAAGTGGCTACACACATTGACCCCAGTTAAAAAAAAACTCTATGGTGTACATCATGTCCATGGCATCAGATTCTTGCATACACAGTAAAGATCCTTTTCAGTCACGTCAGCCACACTTTCACCCTCACTCTCACTTATATTATTCAGAACGGCGGCAGATGTAGTTGCTTTGGGGCTAGTGGAATTTGTTCTCTTGGCACATTTCTTGCCCAATTTTGGTATTTTTGATTTATTTAAGATTTCTTTCAGTATTCCTTCCTTAGATGGTGACATTAGATTTCCAGTGATTGATTGATGTTTTCTTTTCATCTGTTTTTCTTTGGGCTGTAAGATTTTGCGGCTTTCAAGGAGGTTGTTGCTATTTTCATTTCTTAGGTCATTAACACACTGTTAGATAGTTGATGGAGCTTTTTTAAGATGAAATTGTTGATCGATTAAGAGGATAGATTTGTGTATTCGAAAAGAGGATATCAGGTTATCTGGTGTCAGTACTTTGTTGTACGGTTTGCCTGACAGCTGCACAATGTTATACCTGTTTATAGGCAACCCAGGTATGGTGCGTAAACATGACTTGCATTTTCCATAGTATGCCTTCTTTAATGGCCCAAAACATGCAACATTTAAAGGATGTGTTTCATGGGAAATATGGGTTGATAGGAAAAAGAATATAAAGTTATGGGCATTTTCCCAATCTCGGAAGGTCAATTTGACGTGGGATTTGTGGCCATATACAAGTATAACGGTAGGTGATGACTGAGTTGGCACATGATTTAAGTGTTCTTCCATATACTAGAGAAAGACGCAAAAAATTGACCATCCAGATTTTGTGAAGGTGCCAGCCAACCCTGGAGACCCGTTGTTTAGTAGTTGTTCATTCCAACTCTTTCATGTGAAGATATAAAAAAGGGGGGGGGGGAGTCTCATTTCTGCCGCATTTCCAGCTGCTTAAATAGTAACTGTCTTTCCTCTGGATGATGTAACAGCTTGTGGATGTGAACCTTTTATGGTCAGAACATTGGATGGTGTGTGTTCCATAAATATGTCAGTCTCGTCAATATTCCAGATGTAAGCTGGACGATTGATAAAATGTTTTTCAGTCAAGAGTTTTTCCAAATCATTGAAATATGCGTCCAATATAGTGGGTGATGTTGCTTTCGCCCTTACAACTGCCAATTTGTGTGGTTTGGAGTGATGTCATTGTTACGGCTTTGAAATCCTTTATACCAAGAATTACCAAATGTGGGCTCATGATCTTTTTTTTTTTTGTTTATGTTGATTGCGAAGTCGGCGGCCAGATGTAAAAAATCATGTTTTGAGTGTCCATACCCAACTGATTCCATAAAGGTGACATGGTTCACCAGGTCTCTCTCCTCACTTTTATCCAATGTAGGTGCTGGACCTGGATTGTGCTTGTAAGCGCCCCTTTCATTAGGCAGTGGCTTGATTCCCAAGGTCCTATCTCTGAACGTGCTCTCTGGCACCCCACACATAAGTGCTGCCTTCCTTACAAATTGTGAAGTTGAAACTCCTTATAGGCTGATGTCAGCAGTTTTGGGTCATACATTGTTCTTTTCTCGTCAAAGGAAAGCTAAAAGGAGGACGGAAACATGTACAAAATGATAATGGTACCTATGCCAACCGAAAAAGTAGTTTGTCATTTACGTTTATATATTTTGCTAAAGTGTTTGCTTAATTTGGGTATAATTATCTTGGCTAGGTGTAGAAACGAAGTGTACATTGTGCATTCTTGTAGACCCAAAATTGCCCTTTTTCTGTAAAGGCCTTTGTATCGGTTTAAGTGAAAAGCATCGTTACTCAAAAAAAAAATTCCATTAGGGGAATTTATATACGCTTGTAAAAAGGTGCACTTGATACCTGTAGCGGTATTCACTAAGCATCTCGAATGTAAAATTCACCCAAACTGTATCTTTCCTACAACATGTGTCTTATTGTCCAATATATAGTAAATAAAAACATAAATGTTATTAAAAAATATCAACTTAGGAAATCTAAACTAAAACATTCCTGATTAACGCTTAACAGTTAAGAGTTGTACATGAGTCCCTTCACTTAATATACACATTCCTTCCTATAATACAACCTACGTTTAGACACATCAACATTTTACAAAAATTAATGCACATGCATCGTTATGTATATAAAATAAACCATACATTAATACTTTTTATTTTTATCATTTTTTTTGTTGAAATCATTACCTCAGTTCTATTAGTGAATAAAAAGTACGTTAATAACCATTTAAGATTAAAGACAATTTTTGACACTATGCAAAGTCTGGATGGTGAAGTCGTTATACTGTGTGGATTGAGCGGAAAAATTAGTTAATTTAATTTAAACAGGTACGCTTTTTACTGTTTGTTTTCTTGAATTTAAAATAGAACTGTTCGTGAAATCTAGCGATGGTCTAGGTAACCATAATGACATGTTATAGCGTGGTATGTTTATTTTAGAACAAAACGTCATCAGTTAAAACCACATGTACTGTATGTCTGAAATTGTTTATTCAAATGAAGTTAGTTTAAAACCCGTATTCACCAAAGACACATCGAATTTTCTTGCTGTTTATTGTTGCTATTTTTATTTGCTTTTATTCGTTGTGAGTTAGTTATTTGCACATTATTTGTTCATGCCTTTTTAGTAAGTTAGTAGTTTCCACATGTTGTAATGTAATTAACATGAGTATTACACTCTTTATATTATATGTGTTTTGTTCAGCTCAAATGACGTTTTTTTTTTCTCACGTTTAATACACAACTTCAAATGTCAAATAAAGCAAGACTACATTGATCTTTATCTACATTGATCTTTAAACATGTTATGGTCTAAAAATGTTATCGCACGATAATCATATGCGCTGCAATAAAATATATAACCTGCCTCGTTTCGGTGGGGCCTTAAATATATCTTTCTTGCTTGGTTGGATTGTTATATAATCTAGAATCGGATTAAGCTGAACGTCAATTTCATTTACTACTACGCCATTTATGTCTTGTTGTAGGTTAATTATACTGAAGGAAAACTAACATTGATCTAACAATCGTCAGCAGTGCACACATTTGGTATATGTTCTCAACCTCATCTAGAATTATTGTATTAAAAGGAAAAGGTGGCTGAACAGATTGTAAATACTGTCAGAACTTTAGGTTTAGAATAAACACATCCCCAAAACAAATGACAACTTATACAGAAAGTTTAATACAAGCTTTACATATATAAAAAGTAATGAAACAGTTGAAAGGGAGAGTGATATAAAGGCCTCTTAAGAAAGGAAATAATTAATCAATGTTACATTTCTACGAGAAAGGTATCAAACTCTTTAAAAAAAAAAAACAACGTATGTCTCAAATTAAACCTCTTTAAAGTCAATGTTTTATAGAGTCTGTATTGTTCAGCACATTGTTAACATATGGAACAACCCACTTTAAGACAGTTGATCCACTGCCTAAACTTTACAAAACGTCGGGGTTTGGGCAATGTTTAAATATTACAAAAATACATTGAAGAATTTCACATGCAAAAAGACAAACTTAAATAAACACCACTTAGTGTTTCACAGGTACAAAGATTAACTAAAACAAAAATCACTTTCACAGGCCCAGCACAAAGCCTAAATATAACAATCACTAACGTATCGGCCTCAAAATAAGAAAAACATGATTCTCTGTCTAGAATGACCAGAATAATAAAACCTCTCCATAAGTTCTATAAATAAACTGCCCAAACAAGTGTTTGAAGATAGGAGACCTGCAAAAATAGCGGGGGCGACTTGTAGCAACGTGTCTTATTGTGACAAGTTAATTTTGTGGGACCACCTACTAATGTAAGATTCTTCTGTATACATGATTGAATACATTTCATAATCAGAAGCGGTGTATAGAGCGATTTATCAAATGTAACGATCAATGTTTAATGAACATGGTAGGTTTCAATTACAGAAAATTACCACACTTACGACATTGATAATATTCTTTTCTTCAAGGTCTTTTCCCATAGTCCTAAGATGTCGGAATTTGTCTATCGGCTCATATATATATATATATATATATATATATATATATATATATATATATATATATATATATATATATATATATATATATATATATACAGTAAAACCTCTCGAAGCGGCACTTCTAAGCAGCGGCTAACTCTAAGCAGCGGCAGTTAAATTTCCTCCCAGTAGTTTTCAGCGCATTTTAACCTCTAAGCAGCAACTCCTCCGCGAAGCGTAAGCGGCCGTGTAAATCTATTCCCTGAAGCTCGTTTAACCTCTGCGTAGCAACACCAGTGCAGCTATTTTTAGAACCAGCTGCATGCTACAAACATGCCGTTGTAGATCTAGGGTATTGCGGGAACGTGTGAAAGAAGTGTCAACTATTGATGATGTTAACGGGCTGGTTTGTTTTCTTTACTTGATCGAAAGATTAAAAAATACCATTGTATTGATTGCTTACATAAAAAAGATGTTTACGTTAAGTGCTAAATGCGAACTGTCTTTGTTTTAGGATGTCTAAATATAAATTCAATTGTTTAATGATAAATCAGTTTTTGCATGACTCAATACTGGAATACTGATCATTTTGTCTTGAAATGTCTTATAAAAAGGCTTACCTTACGTTAGAGCAGAGTGTTACTACAATTAAGTTGTTAGAACAAGGAAGGTCAGCACAGTCTATCGCTACTGAGTTGGGCTGCGGCAGAACTCGTTACTGACGATATTGTTTTTGTAATAGACAAGCAAATGCTGATTGCCTAAAGTACAAAACTATTTAAAAAACACACACATTTTTTCTCGTCTCATTGAAACCTCTGAGTAGCAACACCTGTCAGCAGCAACACTTTTTCGTGCCTCCGCCAGATGTTGCTGTGGAGAGGTTTTACTGTATATATATATATATATATATATATATATATATATATATATATATATATATATATATATATATATATATATATATATATATTTATTTATTTATTTATTTATTTATTTATTTATTTTTTTATATCAGAAAAGTAGTATCTGAAGCAATTATCAGGTGAAAGCCGTACATTGCTTGCCCATAACTTTGTAACTTTGTAATGATTCTGGCTTGATTATTTTAAATTGTAGATCTCAAAGTATACAATTGTGTACTTATGTATTTTCTAAGTTATTGTTTGTACATATTTTGTTAATTTGCAAGAAGAACCAACCTCACTACGCAAGTCCAGTGAAATGCCTTGCAATATGCCTTATTTAAAAATCTTATTTTTTTAGAAATATTTCAAGATGACTATGTAATTTATTCAACGCAGCAATTTCGAGTTTCTTTGATGTAGTGACACATTTGATTTGCAAAAACGCTTACAACCGAAAAATACTTTGATATATGTTGTGTTTTGTGACTGACTTCTTGTAGTCATATATGAGCTCTGTCTCGGTCTGTGTCACTCTGAATTATCAGCTGAATACTTTTTTAATTCCAAATAGAGAAATTATGATGACGTTAGCGGTTACTTTTAGCTGTTAATACGTTAGGAAATTAATATAGTAAATGCTCCGAGGTCATAATTTTGCAGCATGCAGAAAAGATAACACCCGGTTAAACACTCGGTTAATTTGAAAGTTAAGAACAACCACATACCATATTAAGGTATCACTTATAACGAAATAGTCGTGTTGTCCGGCCAGCTTAAATATATGCAACAATAAAACTCAAACATCTAGCCATGTTTTGTTTATAAACAGAATGAAATCCATCTTTAGAGGTTCATTTTTTTTCTTCAGATGATATAAACAATGGGATTAAAGAGGTTATTTGCTCTTAGAATGTAAATACTGTGGAGCGAAATATCTGCCGTTGTTCTCACAACTGTTTAACTGCAACAGTAGCAATATTTAAGGGGCAGGTGTTAACGCCAACACCAGATTTTGCACGCCGACACCATTGGATAATTTACACTTTATTATAACTTAACATTATACATAATAGCGATTAAAACTCATGACGTTACTAAGGAAGTACATGACGTTATGACGTCACAATGACGTCACTTAATGTTGTTTCTGAAGGGAGAGTATTTTAACTTAAACCAGAGTTGTAGAAGATGAAGTTTACAGTTGGTGTTTGGATAAATTGTGCGTGTGTAGTGTGTTTGTTGTTTGTCCCGTTTATGTGTCTTGTTTGATGAACGCTAAAGTTAGTTAACATACAAAGAGCTGAGACGGTTAGTGTAATATAGCTCGACAGGTATTTTTCTCTAATTAAACAAAAATACACACTTACCCACATGCATAATCACATACATTCACACGCACACACACACATATAAATGTGTATGATGCAAATATGTTTATATGCATATACGTACAGTTGAATCCAGATCGTACTAAGTCTTATCAGACATCGCCTAGTGATGTTTAAATGACAGCGTTAGTCAATATACTGGAAATAATGGTCATTTCCTTCTTTGTCTTCGCTTGTTTTTCACTTTTGTCGAACTTGGAAATTGAAAAAATAAGCATAGCTTGTTTATATTCTGTTCGTACCTAGGTGCATGTTTGTTCAATCATCACATCTTTCTTTCTTCTGTCCCGAGATACTGCACGGATAACAATGAAGAAATTTTGCACCTTAAACAAATTGTGTATACAATGTTTATATATTACGAATGACTGTTAACTTACCATTGTTTAGTTTTACTACAAATATTAAAATAACACTGTGTTATTGCTGTTAGTATTAAATTAAACGCTTCGATAAATTATTATTTTGACATTGATGCTGGATACTGGTTGTATTATATGGTATGAAGGCAGATATTTCCTTTTGACATCCACTATTTAGAAAGGAGGATACACAATATGAATGATTTAGATTGCATCTGTCAGCATAACGTATTTCGTCATTGTGCACAAATTATACATAACGTTCCTAAATTTTGACGCAGACACTGTGCAATCTTAAATTCGGTCGACAGTACACTTAAAGTATAAAAATTTAGATTTCAACATAGAAATGTATATAACGTTCTTATTATATTAACTGTCGTATATAGGGTCTGTTTGAATCATATCTATATATTAAAATAAAAGGAAATGCATATTTAAGAACAGGTTATCAATAAAATAATTAAAATAATTCCGGTATTTTTGTTATTATTATTTTCCTTTCAAATACGAAAGCTTCGCTTAATTTGACACAATTTCTGAAAATGATTACTCAATATGTACACGATGCTACCACATTGTTACACACTATGTACACATTTCTACTAAGTTTGTCAACAAGAACCGTCCAATCCAGTAAGAATTATCAATTTTTATACTTATCGTGTTTATTTTTTTACCAGCCCAAAAGGATTTAAATGGCGTTGCTTTAAGAATAACTCCTGAACAAATAAGAAATATAGACTCAAAATGAAAGTCAAAACTTTAACTTATTTCGGCAAAAGAAAAGAGGAGGGATAAACGTTTTCCTTCTTCTGTATAATCTATTTACACAATCACACCAAATGATCTTGTGTCTCAATGGGCAACAATATACCAGGCGATGGTAGTATTTCGAAGCCCATAAATGACAATACCTAGAACAATCACTGAATGTAATTATAATAAGTATACATTTCAGGCAATACAAATGAAGAAATTAAAGTTAGTATAAAATGAAGTTGTATAAAACTTTGAGCCAAAATGTCCGACGTTTACATTATCCTTACGTTATTCTGCTTAGGATGTATTGCATGATTTGTTTTATTATCACCATTACATGCAATACTGCACCATGAATTGTTGTATGCGTCAATATTCAGACATTAATGAATAATATTAGTGAAAATATAAGTGATATCCACGGAGAACATAGAACTTAGTATGTACACCTATCACAACATGAACAGTCAACCAATTACTCATATCAGTTTGGGTGTGTAGACGACATGTTATCAACAAACATTTAATATTAGGGTTGAATTAAACACAAATATTACACATTTTAAACAGCAAAACACATGTTACGGATATAATTTCATTATATACAAACATATGACCTAACTTTTTTTACAAAATACATGTCTACTTATCATTAGAGGTTTTGCACTAAGTTAAACTATTTTTGAAATTCCAATTAACTTTTTAAATCAAAGAGCTTGTAGCTTTCTCTAAATAAAACTGTCGAATCTGTTACAATTTATAGTATCGTTATCTGGAAGGCTTTTCCTTAGTTTTTTTTTATTTTTGTATAACATAAACATAAGCTTTACTTTCATTTGAATCATAAAACACCATTTTTCACAAACACGCGATGTTTACAGATCTTGAACATTACTGCATGCGGTCATAAATCACGTAATCATACAATTAATGTGTAGATTATGTAGTATCAATGCACTGCTCAGTGTAGAGCTTTGTACATTTAATTTAACATTTCTATTTCAAGTAATCAACTATAATATAGTCTGGAATTTTAAATGTGTTATACATAATTTCGACAAGACTGACCATTGTTGTTAACATTGAACATAACACCTAAGTAGATTTCTAAGATATATAAACACAATGCAACACTCTAAGGACTTGTCATCTTTTCGTATAAGCCCCGATTAAAGGGTTTGAAATGGCAACATTAACCTATCTTAATTAACCTTTTTGTAACTTATGGTACCTGAAATCAAATTAATCTTTTTTTTTTCGAATTGCGTTCTTATTTATACCGCGATCAAAAATGTCAGCTGCGGAAACGTAAGCGCAGACGACAACGATTCACCACCGGTGGTCATCCTAACGTCAGGGCACTCACTTACCCTACTGTTATACAATCAAATAATTAAGTCATCAGTACGTGTATACCGGACCTGGTAACACATTCGGTATAGCACCGGCTCATAATACGGGAGGCCCCGGGGTCGAACCCAGGCCGCGACATACCAAATTCTTAAAAATTGTAGTGGTATAGCTCCCTTGCTAAAACTCCAGCAAATAAAAGGGTAGTTCCACGACTGGTTGGCCCGGAGTCAGGATAATGTGACTGGATGTGGGATTATGCCCTGTTTTAATGACACCGTCTCCAGATAAATGAAATACTGTTGGTGGGACGATAAACCCAACAAACAACCACGTTCAATATGCAACACATTTGTGTCTTTATTTAAAGTGTTCATATAGGTTTATTAAATACATGATACTATTTAATGAAACTGATAAAACGAAAATGGGGGCTAATCAAACAAGGAACATGTGCTCATTTATAGTATTATGTTCTCATATATTGCATAGGGTAAATAAGAAAAGGTCCTATAACAATTTCCACAGATATTTAAATTTAACCTACTTCTAGACAAAGGCAAAGAGAGTAAATGCGACCAAAAACACACAGACGAGACATAACACACGAAAACAAAAAACATCAGTTACCGCCTTGGAACTGTCAGTCAGCAAAAGGACCGACTGGGGTGCTTAAACCTGGTTTGTGGAGCGCTCCAACCTCGCACTTCCTGAAGCTTTTTCTATCAAACAGTGTAAATAGAAATATCCAGTCAAAGTGAAACTGTCATAACACCATACCTCATTTAGTTATATCTTATGTAAGGTCGTGATGTCAGCCGGTAAGGGAAATAAAAAGTCGCGATGGCTTTTGACTACATCTAACAATATAAAAATATAAGAAGCCTTGTGCTACGTTAATCATAAACGGTTCAGTGCCTGGTTTGGTTGTGTTGCAATATTTGAATTATTATGAATTACAGATTGTGTCGATCGACTTTAATAATGAAGTAGTTATAGGTGCAACTGCTGCAAAATGTTTTAATGATACAAGGTGACACATAAATACAATTTTGTCAAATGTAATTTTACTCTTGTTTACTGTTAACCATGTTTCAAAATTACAGAAATAAATTATTACCATATTTTGAGACATTGCAGAAATAGATTATTTGATTATTATAAAATTCCTAGTGTAACCTATTTTGATTTAGCATGTATATCCAGGAACACCAACGACAACGTGAATTAAATACCAGTTAAGGCGTTTCATGAGGAGTATGCCTATTCAAATAATCTTCTCCAGTCACAATACTCTTGATAAAAAAATACATTCATCTGAGGGGTGTTTAGTATAAAGGTCTATTATTTAAGAGACAACTTTTGAACTTTTTGACATGTCGATAGTCATCAATTTGGGTTTTGGGCAGGATTGAGGAGTGTTGATGTGAGATATTTTCGGGCTGTAATACATGTACAATGACTTGAATGTTAGGCATATATATTTTATTAATTCTTACTAAATGCCTCACCGTATAATCAATATATCCTTATTAACGTGCTTATTTCAAATAATATTTCAATAGTCATGATATCTTGATCAATCTGTTTAATTGCAAGTAGTATATGCATTATCACAATTTTCTTTAGCGATGTTAATGTCATATACATCTGATTACATCCTTCAAAGAAGATTGCAGGTCTTTAATTCAGAAAAAGTAATAAAATAATTCAAAGTTTACAGAACTGACTAAGAACATTATTAGAGCTGCAGTGAATATAACTGAGTAATTTTAGAAACTAGGCTGAGATTAATGCGACGTCTTGCTGCGACTCTATACCAGGTTAGCAAACGGAACATAGATTAAGGTCAAAGGGGTGTAGTGTTGATAAAATAAGAAACGGACAGCGCTTTGATAATCAATGGAACTTTGGTTCGATATATTGATTAACATATCGGTCTTGTACACACAATACTTTGACATACATGGTTTTTGACTTTTTTTTACATTGATCTTAAGATTAAAAAAACAACATTTTATTGATGTTATGGGATGGCAGACAAAGGCGACTGACTCGAACATGTTTTGCAACGATTGTCGCGTTTTACAAACTATTTGCAGAACTGACGCTGCTTCTGCTATAAACATTTATCTATAAAGAAAGGACTAAAGCTACCGATTTTACTTTTAAAATTAGAATACCATGGTTTGGAGATTAATATAGATTTGTTTCAAAACTGCCGTTACTATGTAGATATATATGCAGGTATGTAAAATTTTATAGAAAGTCGCAGACACACATGGTAGACAATCAATTTAATGGCGGTGCAGTTGCATTACCAGGACTAAAGTTAACGTCGTTATACTTTATACTTTTGGGCGAAGAAGGTTGTTCTAAGACAATTTAAAAAGGTGAACTTTCTATCGTTTTCGTTGATCTGATGAATAAATCAAAGCGCTAAGATGCACTTATTGGGTGTTGTAAGTTTTGTCCTGTTACAGGTGTACAAACAATGATCACAATTTATTCCGCAGTATATCAAAGGCACAACGCATTAGCAATTAGAAAGCAGGCATGTTTTTAGCTGCAAATAAAACATCTTCTAAAATATAGATTAAACACTGGGACAATTGTTACACCAGAGTCACAAAAATCCCATCCGAACATAATTAAATTATTTTAGAAAACATTTTTTTTCTATTTGAGTTTGCATTTTAACTTAAGTTGAGTTTACAGAATTTTGAGTTTGCATTTTAACTTAAATTAGGTCTTTTTTGTATTTTTGCGTTTTACTGCACACCGACACTTGATAGGTCATACGGCGCCGAATACATTGAAATTTAACGACAATAGAATATAATCAGGGTAAAACTATAATATTTGAGTAGAAATAAAATCTACCAGGTTTACATTTGAATTATAAGTAAAATAGGTTAACATATTAAACAGTAAATGTATAACGTAAGCATAATTGACAGTCTAAAATTGATAACTTATAAATACTATTTACCATCATGCAGCTTTGGCGAAAGTTTTTTTATAATTTTTTATCGTATGGTTTTAAACATATAATAGCAGATTACATACTCAATTTTGTATAGTACTTAGGTGTTCGTTCACATCATGGAAATGGTTGAATTATCAAAATTTTATAACATGACCACGTCCATTTAGAATAGCACAATAGTCTTAATTATAACATTGTTTTCTGCGGTATTATGCGGCCAAGACTCGTTTATTGACATTAACGTATCGAGGATTACTTTGAACCCTTTATAGTTTCGGCAAAACTCGCTTAGCATTAACGAAAACTGTTTTTTGGTTTTAAAATAACTCTCAGGGTCCCGTGTAATGGGGTGCCCCGCTTAACGAGGTTGTGTATCATTAAAATTAAGAAGGAATATAGCGATTCCGTAAAAAGTTTCCCGCGTAGCGAGGTGTCCCGCAATGAGGTGAGGTCCTTTACCGAGGTTTTTTTCTGTAGGTATGTTGGTAGCTGGGTTTGGGGGTAAGGTAGAAAGGTAGAAACACAGATAGTAGACAGACAGGCAGGCAGGTAGGTGGGTGATCGGACGGGCGGGCAGGCAGGCAGGCAGGCAGACAGACAGGCAGGCAAGCAAAGTGCATCGCATAAATGCTTCCTCGATGTTCTTACATACATTGTCACTTTAACAAAATACACTTTCCCCATAACATAATCTTCATGTGCAAGTTGTTAAGTGCAATAATACATTGAAGGTGTATATTTTTTCAATTTCGAACATTTGTTTGAGATGCAGACCATCATCAAAGTGATACGTGATTTACGCATTTCCATCCTTCTGTTCCATATACACGAGGACCTTTAACTTCATTCCGGCCGTTGGTAGCTTTAATCGTAAATATATAAATGGTGTCGGTTGGCCCTCCGATTTTATCTCAGCCAGGGAGACATTAAAATTAGACGTTACCTCTCCGAACGTTGGAATTAGCCCTCTGTATGGCATGCTGCCTAAGATTTAAGATAGTGTATCAGTTTGTCTGACAATAGTTTGTCACAAATAATAGGTATCTTAAAAATATTTCTAATGTTTGGCAGCTTTGTTTAGAGTTTTTCTTTTTTAGTTTTGTGTTTTTGTTTTTGCTTTGTTTATGGTTTTGTTTTTGTTATTGTTTGTTGTTGTTCTTATTAACGAAAGGACGAAAGGACGAGCCAGTATGTCTCGTACCTACTTGTGTACTGATCACGGATAAAGGAAAAGCAGAATTGACGTGATGCGCTGTGTGGTTTTGGTTTTATATACGCACCCAGGAAAAAGCACCGCCACCACAAGTAATTTATATCAATAAAGCCGATCTAATGGCCTGACGCAGACAAAACTGTTCAACATATGCACGCCATGCCTATCTAGGTGGCGGGCGGGACGTTCGTAAATAGTAAATATATAGTGTAACAGCCCACCCGTCTTTTCTGGGAACTGTTCTCGATATATGGGGGCAAACGTGATGTGGGCGTCGGTCCATTTCTTTAGACTTGCATCGCAAAGTTTCGATTTGACCGTCTTCCGTCAATCATAGGACGGAATTATTGCAATGCACTTTTAACTCATCGGAAACTTTTAGCAGTATATATTCACCAATTAAGATGTGTTATCTGATCGGAACAGGCACACGAATAGTAAGCTCATCGTTTGTTAAGCAAGTGGTGCTGTTCGGCAAACTATATCCAGATAGATCAGCTATAATTGTTCAGACGGCACTAGGCACTAAATTCTGCATCATGTTTGCGCTTGTCAAAATGCTTTGAAAATCAACAATGTCATATGAAAAAAACTCTTTTGAGGTCATGTTTTACAATTTCCCAATAATAGTTCTTCCAGTAATGATGCGTGGACAAATACCGATATGAAGCTATCCGACATTTATTGTTAGCGAACCAAATGTTATTATTTATCTCAAGCAGTATTCGTCTTTATTTAAACATGTTATTTTTAAACGGCCTGCGACAACCATCAACACGTTGCTAGGCTGTCAGATGGTATGCCATGCACATTGCGGAATCGTTAACATCCGACATACGAGTTATTCATAAGAACCGATATAATATCTATCATAAACATATTAAACGAATTTCTTAAATTACTTCTGTCTTGATAAATTAAGCTTCACTTTGTGGTATTAAATGCCTTCACTGGATATATTTTCAAGTGTTCATGAAGTGTGTGCGTTCATAATCAGTGTTACATGTTTGTATTAGAGTTTAATGTTGTCAATGTGTTTTAAATTAGTCCATCAAATTGTTAATGCCGATTTCTTCAAAGCTCTGAGCTTAAGTCATGAATACGCTAAACATAGGTTTTCAAACTTGCAGAGTGGTATGCACAATGTGTTGATGTATTTATTTAAAGAGACCTACATTTCTGTGCGTAAATTATAATAACATATTAAGAGCAAAATAAAAAAAATATCCTATTAGAACTACCAGTTAATCTTTTTCTACCTCTAGACAAAGGCAAACATGGTAAATTTAAAAATGAACAAAATACAGAGGTGAGACATAACATTCAAAAAGAAACAACAAACAAAAAGTAGCTACCGCCTTGGAACGGTTAGTCGGCAACAGGACCGACATGGCTTCCTGAAGTTTTTTCTAACAATTAAACAGTGTCAATAAAAATATACCATCAAAGTGTGACAACAAACAGTAAGCACATCCGCGAGTTTAACTGGTAAAAGTGTATTATAAACCCACAAGATGACTGCAACCACAATTAACTATCGACATATTTCTATATGTACAGAAGCAAAAATCCGCGGCAACCTAAAAGCTCCAAACGAAAGAGTGATTTGAAATAACACAGTCCAAGTGATGTAGTATGAGAAAAATTAATAACGTTATAAGATAAAAAAAATGCAGTGAAGTCATATGTCATCGTTAAAATATGACATTTAAAAACACGAATGAAACCATTAATTTTAGAAAACAACCCAAACTAACAAAACAAATGAGAATAGTAATGAAATCTAAATGTTTTGTAATAATGGGCCGAGTATTGGCATAATAAAGGCAAAAGAAATCCTACTATACTATACCGGAACTATACTCATATTTAAACACGCCACTTAAAACTTGAATCGGAGACTCTGTCGACGTATCTAAATCTCCGTCTGCAACTGTCGGTTGTAACTGTTTGACGCTCGGTTGTAGCTGTCCCTCGCTTTGATCCATCGCGTTCGCGTCATTTTCGTCGAATAACTAAATATCTCGAAAATCTGTCGTCGATTCCTAAATCGCCGAGTTGATTTTGAGGTATCAATAATTCATCATATTCGTTGTTGGAGATATCCTCATACGTGGCGTTCGCAAACAGCTCACTTCACGAGGCGTGGAGGGTGATAGCTGGCTACAACCCTCCATTAAAATATTTGAGTGATTAATTATGTCTACACTTTTATCGTACTTCCCTGGATGGTAAAATCTTCGTAGTCCGTTTGTCCGGCGTTTTCATCACATCTGCGTTCTCACTAGTTAATGTTTCAACCGACTGTTATTTTTGATATTTTTTCTTAATAGAATGCGATTTGCTCTGCTATGCCGTGAGACATATTGATCCGTCATCCACCTTTGCACACCTTGCAATATGTCGTTATCCTCGTTTTGTTGGAAACGTCTTTGATGGTAGTTGTTTTGCTGGTATTCATCTTTCACGTAGATTATGTGCTGCTGATAAAAAAAACGGATACGGAACACTATTAATAAAGCATGTCATGTATTCTTTCTTTTTGCGTAATATATTTTGTTGACGTTTTAATGCGCTAGAATCCATTTTATGATACTAAGGAGCCACTTCTTAATTATTGAGCCGTACTATCGCACTCTACTGAAAGCGTGTCGCTATATTGATTCCTTTCGCTATACCTATACACGTGAAATACACTCGAGCACGAATGTCTTAATCTCCGAGACTTCTCTGAGACTTTTCTTTTACCGGACCTGGTAGCGTAATCGGTAGAGCGTCGGTTCCATGTACGGAAGGCCCCGGGTTCGATCCCGGGCCGCGACATGCCAAAGTCGTTAAAATGGTAGTGGTATAGCTCCCTTGATAACGCTCAAGCAAATATAAGGGTAGTTCCACGACTGGTTGGCCCGGTTTCAGGATAATCTGACTGGGTGTGGTATCATGCCAGGTGTTCACGGCATGCTATACACAGTGAAGGCAGCACTATATCTGCTTCAAGTGGACACCGTCTCCAGATAACTGAAATACTGTTGGTGGGACGGTAAACCCAATAAACATAAACATATACCTTTTGTGGAATCTCACGTAAAGGGCATGGAGACTGCTCGGGTCGGCTCACCTATAAAGGTCATAACAATGACTGTCAAATTATGGCTTTAAGTCACCGTGTTCATAAAGTCTCAACGACCTGTCCGGTCATTTAAAAGCAATGCCAGTCCTTGTCTTTGGGGGTCTATGAGAGTAGAAGTATTTAAAAGAAATAAACAAGTTTCTAGCATTTAAACCTTCGACTTTAATGCAATATGTAAATACCATAGGAGGTTGCACGAGTTGAGTCACCATCAAGTTATGGCAATTTCACAATACTGAAGTTCAAATTGTGTCTCGTGTCAAAGAATTAAAGTGTTGCAATTGTAAAAAAGCGATGTCAATGTCTCGAAATGCTGCATTGAAATGTAAGGTATTTGTTTTTTTACGGTAAGTGCTGGAGGGAAATTAGATGGATCATTTGAGTAAAGACAGGATAATATATAGTAACAATATCATCGAGATAGCCTGGCGCTGAATTGATAGCCCCTATAATGTTGGTTTGTTTAGAATGGGATAAAGTTAACATGCAATCAAGTCAGCATAAAAAGGAATCCGCACTTGAATTGTGTACAGCTAATTCCCACAGGAATGACTTGTCTAAATAAAGTGTCACCGACTTTTATGTAAATATTTTAATACAGAGAGCTTCACAAACATCAGTACAAGTCCACATAATACATTTTTTTTAAAAATGTTGGTATGAAAGGCATTTCTTTCACGACATGTAATGTATAAATCGAGCAATTTTTCAATAAAATGAGCAATTTGGCCTGAATTGAATCACGGGGTAAAGAAACGTACAGCGTTAGATAAATCATAAATATTAATTGCACAACAATGAACATTGCTAAACAAAACTTGTCTAAAACTAATTATTTTACAGACCAAAAATGGGAATTCCTGTATTTGTATTTTGAGTTTTACCGCTCAACGACACTTGATAGGTCATACGGCGCCGAATATGTTAAAGTTTAACGACAATAGAATATAATCAGGTTAAAACTAAAATACGTGA
The DNA here is from genome assembly GCA_007844125.1 of Sinonovacula constricta. NCBI lineage: Eukaryota > Metazoa > Mollusca > Bivalvia > Cardiida > Solecurtidae > Sinonovacula > Sinonovacula constricta. Next base: position 18,256,373 of record CM017564.1, read on the forward strand.
GTGATATAAAAATCTATCAGGTTAAAAATATGAATTATGAGCTAAATCAGGTTAATATATTAAACAGTTAAATGTATAACGTTAGCATAATAAACCGTTTAAAGTTTATAACTTATTTAGAATACCAATCTCGTTCAGGAAGCAAACAAGCTTGGAATCGGACACTGTTTTAAATAGTTCGTATATGTTATTGACATTAAAATATTTAGACCGAATATTGTCTGTGTAAATACAATGTAGTAATATATGATTAACTGTAAGCGGTTCATGGCAAGCTACACATTTAGGTTTAATTTCTCTTTTTTAAAGATATGAATGAGTTGTTCCAACTGTTTGCCATTTAGTTAAAATATATCGATTGATACCTGGTTTAAAATCTGAGTGTGGGATGCAAAGATCTGTCTCAGTAAGGACAGAAGTAGATTTTGCACTTTTATCTGCATCCTCGTTTCCTCGGATGCCTACATGACTAGGTAGCCAACAGAAAACTTTTCTTTTGTTAAGACACGCTTTATTAAGTTTTAAAAGTAATTCTCTAATGTGAGGGTTGGAAAAATTGGGATTTTTTAATAGACTGTAATACCGACAAAAAGTCAGTAAATAGTACAAAGTTATCGCCAGGATGATTAGAAATAAAGTTGGTCGGCTGTAAAATGAACGATTATATGGGTATATTTTGTATAAAACAATAAATCTGCTTTTGAGCCATCAGTATATATTTCGAGGTAGTAAGAGTATTTCTTGTCGCACAGTTCGATACAATTTGAGCGTAGTACAAGAGGGTCAGGTTTTGATTTATTGTTTATACTGAGAGTTCAATCAACTTCGAGAGTTTTAAATTACCATGGTGAAAATTCAAATATATTATTTTCTACTACTTGATTTAAATTCAGTTGTGATGATTTTATGATTTCTAATAAGGCTTTATTGCCTTTGGTTTACGCTCATAAAAGTGTTCATATTTAGGATTGAAAATAACATTTTGTGTTGGACTTTTAGGGTTAGCTTTAAGTTTTATAATGCACTAAAACGCAAGTTTCTCTCGTCTAAAGTATAGTGATGGTTCATTAGCCTCCACGTAAAGGCTCTCTACAGGAGAGGTCCTGAAAGCTCCAAGTGCCAGGCGGAGTCCCTGATTGTGGACAACGTCTAGCAACTGGAGATATGATCTCCTGGCAGAGCCGTAAACATTACTGCCATAATCTAATTTTGATCTTGCCAGTGATCTGTAAAGTTGCAATTAAACTTTTCTATCAGCTCACCAGTCGGTATGGGATAACAATTTCAACAGTTAAGAGATTTGAGATATTTAGTTTTTTTACATATTAAATATGCGGTATAAAAGATCATTTACTGTCAAATATGACACAAAGAAATTTTGTTTCCTTGACAACAGTGATACTAACTGTATTAAGAAATAACTCAGGATCGTTGTGCAAAATTCTTTTCTGGCAGAGATGTATGCAGTTTTGATGGGTGAAAAATTAAAACCATTCTTAGTTACTCCAAGTTTGTAGTTTGTTGAGGCATTGTTGTAATTGCCTTTCCATCATATTTATATTTTTGGAACGATAACATAAAAGGAAATCGTGAACAATCTACGCCATTATGTAGCATTTTACAATGATACTTATTCTGATGTTACAAAGAGTAACTGACAATATACTACCCTGAGGGAAAGGCATCCCGTATAAAGGTTTCAAATCGAACGAGATGATCGAGCGTACTTCGTTGGTTTCTGAATCCCCTTTGAAATTTGGTTAGTTTATTTATTTATTTATTTTGGTTTAACGGCACACCGACACTTAACAGGTGATACGGCGCCGAAAATTCTGTTAGTATTTTTTTTATTCAAGATACCAAACGAGTCTATTATTTATCATCCGTTCTAAAGTTTTATACAAGTAATTGGTCTGTATCTTAAAGGATCAGTTGGATCCTTGCCTTGTTTAGGTATTGGATTGCCGAATGCATTTTTCCAAGAGTTTGGTACTTTTCCCGAAAATCAAATATCATTATAAATAGTCACAAGCAAATTTAACTATGTATGCGGCAGATGTTTTAAACATTGATAAGGAATATCATCAGTTCCAGCAGCGGTATCATGAGTTTCATTCAATGCTTCAGTAAGTTCCTTTAAAGAAAAGGGTTGGTTGCAATTTTCATTATTGTTCGACTTAAAATTGATTTTAGTTTTTTCTGCCAGTTTCTTCACATTTTGAAATTCTTCCGAGTAATTTTCAAAAGATGAATTTTTAGCAAAACTTTTAGCAAGAGTGTCTGAAATTTCTTTTTTGTTTGTTATTATTGAGTCATTAGATTTTAGATGATTAACTGTCGCTGTAGGATGTTTACCGCTAATTTTCCTAATGGCTGACCAAACATTTTTGACTGAAGTTTAACTGGTTATACCAGAAACAAACTTCTGCCAAGATGTTCTTTTCGCTTGTTTAATGATCCGCTTGCTCTTTGCCCTTTCTTTTTTGACATTATTAACAGTAGTAGGACGAATGTTCAATTTCCTATGTGCCGCTCTACGTTTTCTAATGGATCTTTTGCATTCATCATTAAACCAAGGTTTGTTACGCTTTGCCTTTGTCGTGGTATTAGGTATACATTTTTCTGTTAAGGTTAATCTTTGAGTGTGACAGTTTGGAGTTGACAAGTATTGTCGATCCTCTTGACGCCCTATCACACGTTGTGTGTTTGTGATTATAAGTAGAATAACCATTGAAATTTATCTTATCATTTTCCTATAAGAAAGTCTCTTGAAGGTATAGTACGGCAGGATTCGATTAGTTTTCTTGCTTCAGCATAAGATATTATGTTGATTGTTTTGATTCTTATAATTTCTTTTTTTTCCAAGTTTCACAATTATTTGAAAATGATGGGTGTACTTTTCCACAATTTACACATTGAAATGTAGTACATGCGAATTCATTGTGATTGTCTCCTGAAGTGCCGTACTTGCCGCAGTCTTTAACATTTTTGCAGTCGCTGTCGTAATTGGCGAATCTTTGACATTTAAAACATCGCATTGGATTTGCGATATAAATTTAAACTTTTGTATGACAGTAAAGGACTTTTATGTTCTTGGATGGTTGGCGAGAATTTAAGGTCAGAATGATAGTATTAGTTTCAATTTGATGTCCATCCCTTTTAATTTTGATTTGATGCATTTAGCTTGAGTAATTCATTGATTGGCAAACTTGGCAACAATTTCTTCTTCAGAAACTCAAGCAAGTATTTTGTCTGTAATAACACATTTAAAGAAGTTGAGTGGCTTGTGAGGTGACGCAGTTATGTCGGTTGTGAATAATTCTTTGGAATTTAGATGTTGGTCAGATTGTAGGGATTTCCTGAATTGCCATTCACTTGAAAAACAACAACAAATAGGACTGGTCTATTTAGTGGGTGGAAAGTATACATACGGACCATTGCCCTACCAAGTTCCAAAAAACCTTCCTCTCTGTTTTTCTTTAGTTATAAGCTGTAAATATAAAGCAAAGGTTAAAGTTGCAGATCCGACCCTTTGTTGTTGTTTTTTCAGAGGAATAAATAATCGAAAATATAAAGTAATCATCGGTTAAATGGATCTTTATCTTAAGCTTCTGCAAAATATGGGCACACGATGTAACTGTTATGGTTTGATATATTCCCGATACATTATGTAATGGAAAGTAAATTACCGTTTGGTGTCTGGCGGTCATCTTGGATTTAAGCAAAGCACACTATTTTCGCAAAGACTGGCAACCAAACCGAAATTGTTCTAGGACCCTGTAGAAGCACAAATTAACAGGTTATAAGAAAACATTTTTCTAGGTTCACGAAATTTTAAATCGATTAATATTGGCGTCAAAATCATCATGCATTATTTCACTTTAAGATAAGTGACAGTAATTATATTTAATTAAACCATTAATAAAACTCGAAAATAACTTTTTAAAAATCGAGTTTTGTAGGCACTCTAAATGAAAAGTAGAAACACCATAAACAAAACAAATGCTTACAAATAGCAGCAGCTACAACAAAAAGAAGAACACAAACGTTATCCAACATATTCTGACATTGGTTTTTCAAACAATCAACCGGTTAAATAATTAGCAATATGTAAAACTATATGTGAAAATATTAAACGGTTAACATTTGCCAAACCCACCCTTTTCTTGTGCCACAATATTTAATTGTTACATTTGATTTATTTGTCTATGGTGATATCATTTAATTACTGGTTAAACGATCACCAAAATGGAACACGCTACACGTATTTTTTTTCTCATGAACTATGAGTTACTTGCTTATGACATGAGTATTATACCTTCATGATTTCCGAAAGTATGTTAGACTTTTTGTTTTAAATCATTCAGAGCACACATTGTCAAAAGTAGTAGTAGGAGTAGTAATACTAGTAGCAGTAGTAGTACCAGTAGAATTAGTAATGCTAAAAGTAGTAGTAGTAGTAGTAGTAGTAGTAGTAGTAGTAGTAGTAGTAGTAGTAATAGTAGAAGTAGTAGTAGTAGTAGTAGTTGTTGTTTTTGTTGTTGTTGTAGAAACAGCAGCAGTTCTTGCTGGTGCATTTTATAATGGCAGTAACGTGTTTATATAATTTACTTTGTGTTATTATGTTTCAATTCAGACACATAATCTGGTACCCATGAAAGCACCAAACATTGAGTTTCCGGACATCAGTCATGCCGAAGAGAGGTTTTTCAATAGATGAGACCAATATAACAATTAAGTTGTATGAAGATTTAAACGTTCCACTTTACAGAAAAATCTCAGAGCATTGCCAAAATGTGAGGGAAAATGTGAAAATCGTGCAAGACCTAATGCAAGAATGGGAAAGTGAATTCCTTCGTGACCTGCAAGTTTTGGAATCGAAAGATCGCCTGGTTAACATTGTAAAATGTTTAGAAAAAATAAAAGAATCGACACAAGAAATTCACAGCTTTTCAACAAAGATAAAAGAAAATACAGAACGGATTGCTGTTTTGAGACAAAGCGCGGAGAGTGAACAAAATACTTTGCAGGTGAGCACATTAATATTTGAATATATCCGTTTCAGCTGAAAATATAAACAACTGTCTCGTGATTTCCCCAACAGGAAATATGGGTTAAGAATAGGCGTATCCTATGTATTCATTTTCACAAATAATATTCTACAGAGTTATCTGACTAAATTACTCAGTCTTATTATACATTACATAAAAAACAACGCTGTGGAAAACACACGACGTTGTCCCGACTTCAGATTTCCGTAAAAGTCCGACGTCGTATGACTGTCTGTTTACAGTTGAAAACAATGCGTTCGTGTCATACTACAGAAATACCCAAAGCATTGATAAATATATTTTACATTAGAAAAGTGGCGAGTTACGTATGCTGATCATGCTTATGGAAACCAGACCAAGTTGATACATGTTTTCGTTTTTTAATCTAGTATTTAAATTATAGTGTACCCATAGACGATTTCGCTGGTTTATTAGAGAAAAGAACAAAATGGTGATTTATCTTGTTAGCGACATACCTACTGATCTAACCTGACATGTACATCTGATCTGACCATGTTTTACGACAAAAAAGGCAACCTGAAATCAAAAGGTTACATTTGGTTACTTTCTTTACATGTTGCATTTATGTACTATAATCACTAGACAGAAATTTAAAATGTCCAGAAATTTAGGTCTTTACAAAATTGTAACAATTAATGTATTATAATGTTAGGATGGTAAAACAGCCAATACGGCGGGTGGTATTTTTATTGTTATATGAACCAACTAGAAACAGAGATTGTGTAAATGAAAGAAAGCTCCATCTTACATATTTAAGCATGAAGTAAGGCGTACTTACATGTCTATTTCAAATTTAGAAGTGTTCACTATATATTTCGCAGTAATACAGCCATATCTTTGTGCAAATTTAGGTTTATGCTGACGCTGCAGGCAAATATTTGATATCAAAATAATGTTCCTGACATACCTATCAGTTATGCATTCAGGTATAACCAGTCAACCCAGGGTCCACTGTGTTTGCACAAGCCAGAACTTGGCCTCAGGACTGGTCATAGGGCTAATGACCTATCTGTCAGAAAAATTATAATCTCTAGATTTAAATTACAACATTTACACATTTACTAAAAGCGACACTGTTATGTCTGGACAGGATCTTGATGGAGAGTTTTTTTACAGTTTCACACAACCCAGTCCTGGCAAGTCAGTTCTAATATCAAAGCAATGGAAAGGTCATAATTGCTTAAGTAGGGTTAGTGAAGCAGTGTCACGTGTGCTTTGTTTCTGTACATATATCCATACGTCGAAGACTGGGTGTGATTGATTGCTTTTGTCCTTCACTTTGCTCTTCCCTGTCTTCATTTATTTACATTTTATAGACACAATTTCAAATGCCACGTCTAAGACTTCACTTATATCGATTTTATCTTTGTGAAGATTAATACAATCCTCTTCCTCCGTAACTGTCCGAAAAAGTGTCATGTCATTAGCAAACTGATATATATCGCTTTGATTCGACATTATAGACAAAAGTGGATTATATATAACACAAAGCATATTGGTCTTCTAGCAATCATTTAGGTCTGGACACTGTTTTTCATTGTTAGTGCACATCATTTACTCCCTGCTTTTTATCACGTAAAACGTTTGTGCCCATGAAACAAAAACTGTTAAAGCTTGTATCACGTTAATCTATAAATGAGCTCAGTATGGCTTACATAATAACATTTTTCAATATATATATTTTATAAGATTGTATAAGACAAAGACCTATGAGCATAGCAACATATACAAAATTAAAACCGTCTTAGTTTATTACATCAATTGTTTGTTTGTTTCTTTGTTTATTGGATTTATCGTCCCACCAACATTATTTCAGTTATCCGGAGACGGTGTCCACATAAAGCAGATATAGTGCTGCCTTCAATGTGTATAGCATGTGTATGGAATACCGTGGACACCTGGCATGATACCACATCCAGTCACATTATCCTGACACCGGGCAAACCAGTCGTGGAGCTACCCCTATATTTGCTCGAGCGTTAGCAAGGGAGCATAACCACTTCCATTTTCAACAAATTTGGTATGTCGCGGCCCGGGATCGAACCCGGGACCTCCAGCACCTGGAGCCGACGCTCTACAGATTGCGCTACCAAGTCACGTCAATTGTACCACTTTGAGTCACGATGTTAGCATTTTTAAATTCATCGGCAAAAAACCAACTTAGGATCTTAAACCTGGTTAATGTAGCGTTCAAACCCCTCACTATTTGAATGTATTTTCCCACAGTCAAGCACTTTTAATTTCTCTTTACTGTCATACATATTTGTTAGCTAATGTTTATTCTGTTGAACAACAACAACAAACTTTGGCAATGTAGAAATGGGATTTGTAATATTAAAATTGGCTCAACATTGATTTAGCTCTATGTCCGAATATTTATTTCTTCTCTAACGTTGAAATTACATTTCAATACATATATTTCAGCGAAATCTCTAGAAATCTATTACTATTTAGTTAACTGACAATGTCAACAGAAATCTCATGTTGTTCCTGACGCGTTTCTTTCAAGATGTACACATATCACTTGTATTTGTGTCGTGCGTTTTTCAAGTATAAATTCTATATCTAATAATCTATTACCATTATATTTGAAACTTTCCTGTTGAAAGTTATGTCTGGACAGGATCTTGATGGAGAGTTGTTTTACAGTTTCACACAACCCAGTCCTGGCAAGTGACCTTTCCATTGGTCATAATTGCTTAAATAGGGTTAGTGAAGCAGTGTCACTTGTGCTTTAAAACATTAGTATTATCGGCATTTTTTATATAAATATATTAATATTCAAGTTAATTCTTTTAATTTAACATACTATTTATTACGACAAATCATGCCACATTTATTAAGTCTTTCTTAAAGACAGCCCAAACTTTAAAGACATCTAAAATTGTGTTGATGAAATCCACGAAATATTCTGAAAAATCTATAAATAGAGATCAGCAACGACAAAAAAGAAGACCAGATATTTTCAGTAGACAGAGAGACGGACTGACGGGCGGACGGACGAATAAATGTTCTTACAGATCAACTTTACTGTATTGGTGCTTCGACTCAGACATTAAGCCGGGGTATTCCTGTCCAATTAATAATAATAATAATAATAATAATAATAATAATAATAATAATAATAATAATAATAATGATAATAATAATAATAATAATAATAATAATGTTGATGTTGTCGTTTTTGAGGATATTTGTTAATTCTAGAATGATCTTTTCAGCGATCAACAATAGTCCAAGAAATCCAAAGTACATCGGCTTCTGAAACAAACAGAACAACTGAATCCATTAGTAAGGATTTGAAAATATGTTTTCTTAATGTAAATGGTTTAGAGAATCGCGTAAGCCCCAAGAAAAAGAAACATGTTGACCCGCCTTTTACAACATTTTTAGAAGAATATGATATCCTCTGCTTTGCCGAAACTAATATGAAACAAGACGACACGGTAGACATTTCTGGATACACCTCTTTCGTGAAAGCAAGAAAACAAGAAAGCAAACGGTCTGAAAGCAAAACGCCTATAAGGTCTGGAGGTATTGCAATATATGTTCGCGACAAACTAAAACCATATGTCAAGGAGATTGACTGCGATTGTGAATATATCCTATGGATTCGCTTGGACTACCCAGCTATTGGTGAACCTGTGATACTAGGTGTTGTGTATGTCCCGCCGCCGAAAAGCAAAGCAAGAAAAGAAAACAAAAAGGCTGGCGGTGATGATGATGATAATGGTGGTGGTGGTGATAAGGAGAAGGAGGAGGAGGAGGGGGAGGAGAAGGAGAAGGAGGAGGAGGAGGGGGAGGAGGAGGAGAAGGAGGAGGAGGAGAAGGAGGAGGAGGATGGTGAAGGTGATGATGATGGGCCGAAAGTACGGGAGTACATATATAGTGATTTTGAAGGCGAAATAATTAGCAAATGTGTTGCATTTAAGAACGTAGTGATAACTGGTGACTTCAATTGTGCTACCAGTACGCACTGCAATTACACGTTAGACGATGCGTCTAAAGACAAGCTGTGGAAAGTAAACGACATATTCAAACGATTGTCCATTCCGTTTAACAGATCTTCTATGGATAAACGATCACCGTGTCCTCAAGGAAAACGATTGCTCAAACTATGCCAAGCAAATTGCTTATTTATATTGAATGGGCGAGTGCCAAGTGACCAGGGTAAAGGTTTACCCACATGTATATCACCAGGGAAAAAATCCTCTAAAACAGGCATAAAAAAAGGCAAATCTAAAACAGTAATTGACTATGCTATAGCAACTGGTGAGTGTTTCGAATTTATTAAATCATTTAAAGTGATCGAAACGTATAAGCGTTATTCTGATGTTCACAATGCTCTTGTTTTTGAACTTGAATCTGGAACAGTGGCATAAAGTAACACAATAATACATAAGGAGATACATAAAATGGTTGATGTTAGCTTGACCAAAACATACATTAAGTAAGATAAATACAGAAGAACGTGACCTATTAACACCATACTGTATCGACGAAACAACCGTCAGTATTGCATTTATTATCTGAGTGTTTTGTTTGCTGAATCGTGTTGAGATGTGTAAATATACTGACCTCCGTTTGGTATTATATATGAATTTTAAAGCAAGAGGTATTTTTTAATCTTTTACCTTATATATAGAGGATTTTGAAAGCAATAAAAACAAGCAGCACAGAAAGGTCAATCCAAGGAGGTCTACGTCACTATATAGTTAACCAGAAAGTAAATGTATTTATAGTTTGTTGTATCGATACACATTTGAAACGCACATCTATTCATAAGTGATTAGGAGTTCACCTGTAATAAATTCATGTTTATCCATGCATTTTGTGTGTACATTTTAAAGAGAATAAGCTTAGTATGTTTGTTGTTTAACATGAAATATAATAAAATATGTGTTATACATTTGTTACATGTTGTAAATTTGTAACATGAATTGAATTGTATATCAGTTAATCTGTAACCATTTATACTCGAGTCATTTTTTATTCGAATATTTAATTTCATTTACAATCAAGAATTTCGTTTTGTGTTTTATTATAACAAAGTTTATTTTCCCTTTTGTAGTTTTTTGGAATGCATAATTGTCCGAATCAACGAATTGCAATACACGGATTATTTCATTAATATGAATACATTTTATGCCGATGAGCAGCGTTTACATATTTTAAGTCTTTTTTTCATCTGGAATCATTTTTATTGTACACTTCTGGATATGACATAAATTTGTATACCAATTACCATTATCTCTCTTTGTAGGCTTTTTAAGTTTAAAGCCAATGTGATCAGAAGTTTGGATAATGGCTAGTTTAACTTGCTATATGGAGTAAAATAATTGATTAACTTAGGCAAACGCCTTCTATTTGTTTTAAATCTACATATGCTTATTATTGAATGATGTGGTTAAGTTGCATTGGAATAACATGGTAATTAGAGTGTATGTTGTTTATTATATTACACAAATTAGGCCCTGATTTTGGTACAATGTTATATATCGTATCGTTATTGTCTCCTCCGGACAGGACATTAAGTCACATTTGATAGTAATAATATATTATTGTAATACCTGTCATGTCAGTGAGATATTGTTTTTAAGAAAAATGAAATATGTTTTGAACTTTGTTTTAAAATACATATACATTTTGATAAAAGACTGTATTGTATTATCATGAATGTAATAATCATATAGGAATCAATATTTGAGTTATTCATTAAAGGCAGAATCCGACCGTTTGGACCATTTTTTTTTCTTAAACGACCAAATAAATTATTGTTGTCACGAAATGCTGTTTGTTTATGTCCAACATTCATGTGAAAAGTAAAGTATAACACTCGTCATTAGAAACATGTATTTCTTATCTGGACCAGCCGGCAGAATTTGCCTTTTTAATTAAGTAAATCACGTGACATCTATTTTAAGGATAGAACCCAATCATGCTAATTCATAGTTTTTGAAAAGAACATTTCAAGAGCGATTTATTTTACGATTTGTACATTCTTTCAATTAAGGTATTTATTTCTTAAGTTTGAGTTTTGCAGAAATTCTCTATACTCAAAGGTAGGATAGTGTTGCATGTCTTTGATATAGGGCAACTTTCAGAAACCACATTTAGAAATATTTCCATTTCGAAAGCGAAATATAATATTTTTCCTGAAAAAAACTTATGATGAAGCTTTTTGTATTGAGATTTGTTATAACATTACGATAAAAGAATTCTCGTTTTTATAGATGAAAAAAGAAATGGTATGTTTAATTTTGAAAAAGATACATTTTGACAATTTTATGTTCGGTATCTATATTTGACAACCATATGCTCGGTAGCACATTTACGTGCGTTTCTCTTAATTATACATTAAAACCTTTAACAACAAATAGCAGTTCCATACCTAACTTACTTTTTTCTTATAAGTGGAAATGTAACAATATTTTAAGTTGTTCTATTGTAAGAATACAAGGAATAAATGAGAAAAAAACGTAGAATAGACGTGTTTTTTATTTTTCTTTACTATACAGATAAACTCTGTCTCATCGTAAAATCTATGACACAAATTAAGAGAAAACTTAATGTGAAATTTATGAACATAATATATATATATATATATATAGTATGAACATATACTATATCTATACTTTAGAATGTCCCCTAAACAAGAACTACGCATAATCTTTTATGAACTGCACTTCAACCCCCTTAACCAGAATTAATATCATACAAAATGCAAACAAGATGTGACGGAAAAACTGTCATTTTATACTTCGCACAAGATCGCTCTTTTGTATTTAATTCTGACGTAGAAACATGCGCTTAAGATCAGTCTTATGGTCTATACTTACCAGATATCTTCATTGCTTCTCAAGTAAAATAATAATAAATAATTAAGAAAGTTTTCAAGTTCAATGTCATAGTGGCTTATATATTACCCAACTGCGATCATTCCCAATAACTCTCAGGCAAACAGCCTAATACAGTTACCTGTATTTGCTGTAAGTGAATCGTTGAATACCCCTTTAAACTAGTTGATATACTTTCAGTTGTAGTTGTAAATGTATTGTCAATATTCAACCAAATCAAACGTATTATACATTGATCAAACACTAAAGTATTTTATCACAATTTCACAGATATCAGCTAATTTTGCTAATTAAATCAGTACTCACAATTTGCTTTTGACTTATGAAGATATTCCCCACTCACTTTAAAAAAGTTCAACTGCTATACAAATTGTCGATATTTGCCCGTCACTAACTTGAGGAAAAGGTGACCTACAGTGAGTAGGTGTCATGGCTACTAATTATTTCTAAACGGTTTGTAATTTATGTGGAGAAACTTCTTTTAACACGAAACTCATGTTTCAGTCAAGTTTGGCTTCCTAATGATTTCCTCTAAATACATCAATTTGAAAGACGTTATTCTTGTGCGTATTTTTAACATAATATAAACCAATGCAAGCAAATCTTAAATCTTATCTCATGTTAAGTCAAGATGAAGAGTTTTTGTGCAATAGTATTGCATTGTAAATAGTGGCGTGGTTCTATATTCTCTATTTGACACTATTTATTGCCAATAATATTTAAAGTGTATCCGCAGATTTCTGTTATTATTGATCAATTTTATTATTGTTGTTGTTAGTGTTTCTCGACTGAGACCGAAGTAGGTTTTTAATCATAGACAAAGTGGTATTTAGAATCATTTATAAGCAACGTGGATTTATGCATCTGTTATGGTTACGACAGAGCCTTTTAAATTGTCAATTGCTTCATCTGTAGGCTAGGGTTTTAATTATTGCGCAAAAGTTTAATGAAGATGCAGTAAAACTGAATATTTTGATCGATTGTGTTGTAAAGAGAGATAGGTGGGTAAGTGTGTAGGTATGTATGTAGGTAGGTAGATAGGTTAAAAATACCATTGTGTTACATTTTCGGACACCTAGTGTAAAGTAACGTATTTATTGAAGTAAAGAGTCATGTCAAGAATATTTTTTATGAAAATGTGTTTTCTCGCACAAGCAGTTATTTCAAGCCTATTGACGCCTTCCTGATTGCGTGTACGCATTATAAAGACAAAGATAATTAAATCTATACGACCGTGTATATGGTTTTCATCACTTTCGCGTTATTTAAAGTTATTGTCTATATCGTTATTGCTATTATTGCACTTTTCCCAATTTTTTGCACTTTTTTCTGTTCTAGAATAAAGCATGACTATGATCTTGTTTGCATTTTCAGAAAAATATTAAATGTTTTTACTTTAAATTCTTATAAGGCTGATAAATACGTTTCTAAAATTTAACATGCTTTCATATTATATTATATAAGGGACCGAGTGGGGTGCTTAAACCGGTTTTACAGAGCTCAAATCTCGCATGTACAGAGGGGTTTCTTAAATGCAAGCAATAAATAGACACCCGATTTATTTGGATAACAATGTCCAAGCGCTGGCGTTTTCTTCATTTGTTTGAATTTGTTTTTTTTTTAAAGTAATGACATCTTCGAAAAAAATAGTCCACATAGTATTTAGAAGAGGGAGAAACTTTGCCGCGATGTAACAATACGTTTTAATCGACACATTTATTTTGTTGTTTAAACAGTTGTCGTAAAAGTATCAAAAACATATAACATTTGTATCACACATGGATAGTTCATTAACTATGGTGACGTTTATTAAGCCGTTTATTTATTGTACAATATTTTCTCTGCATTCTGTTAACGGTTGCCGACGAAAAGTATGTAAGTTCCGTGAAGATTCGTAATGCTTCAGAAATACTTAATTAGAGGGAGCATGATCTGCAGAAAAAAATGTCCATGAAATATATCATAAAATTTATTGACAATTGCAAAGCACGTTATCGGAGTTTGTAATGTTCTTAAACCCATCATTAAAATCGACAGCACTTCACGTCAAACCGCGTTACCTTTGGGTAGGCCAACATCTGTCACGACTTTATTATTTCCCAGATTTTAAGAGTCTGACAGGTTTCCTTAGAACAACGTGTATTGCATAATGTCGTCATGTTAGGTTTTTTTTTATACATTTAGAAAAAGTATCAACAATATTTGAATATTCTCTTACATTCGTCTCCCATTTTCCGTATGTAACTAGCAACGTAAGCTTATACATAGGGTTTGTTTTAGGAAGTGTATTGAAAACAGTGTTTTGCGTAAAAGTAGTGATTTTCTCACATTTTATAGATAATACTTTGAAAGTGTTTCCCATTTCATATTTTAAGAACATTTTGCTCTTAAACTATTGTTTATTTGAGTTAATATCTGTGATTAAATGCTGTTAAACTCCAAAATACCTGTACTTATGTTGATAATCAGTTTTGAATTATTCATGAAACAGCTTATTTATGTTTTTACTTTAATTAATCAATAATATTTTGTTTTATCATGTTCTATCATGTACGCATTAAACCTCTGTTGTGAAAAAAAATACCTATAATAATGAAATTTTTTGTGATGCTCTTCGTTCGTTTTATGAACCGTACTATAGTGATTGCATTGTTCGAAGTCGTGTAAACACAGAAAATATGAATTTTCCGTTGAATAATGAAAATTGTATTTTCATAGGATTTTATATGAAGTATACATGTAAATACATTATGCGTGTTTTATGTACATTGTCAGCAAATGTTTCCTAGTAGTATGTTGGAAATGCCAAATAAATGCTGGAATGTAAAACTAGAGCAAATATGAATGTTGACGGATAATTGTTTTAATTGTTTTTGATAACAGCCCAGGGACTGAACCCGGCCGGTCCATTATACTGACATCGACGAGTCAGACGTAAAGCTGTCCCCTTAGCCCCGAGCGTTAGGAGGAAAGCCACTACTACTAACTTTAAAGTCTTTGGTAAGACCCGGCCGGGGTTCGAACCCACGACCTCCCGATCCGCAAGCCGACGCTCTACCACCTGAGCTATTGCGGCCGGTCATACATATATATATACTTCATCAATTACCCAAAAACGATAAGTAATTTTGTTATAATATGTTGTTCATTTGCACTAGCAATTTGTCCAAAGGTACACTCAATAGGATTATATAAACGCTTTATTAAACACTTAATTACGTAACTAACAGAACGTATAACAGGCTGGCCGGTAGAAATTGTTCCTTAAAGTAAGTTCATGGTTTCCAATACCTCTATTCCTTTTGTCTGATATCTCGCATGAAAAGGGTATTTATATTGCCGAATTCATTAATATTGTTCTTGAATTGTACACATACGAGTATACCACTATCTTTGTCATTGATCAGACTGTTGACGTGTATAAGGTAACTGATACATTTTTATTCACTATTCATTTATATTCCTAAAGCTTATATAGTATTTGACACGTAAAATATTGTTGTATATATATCATTGTAGGAGAAAAACTACAAACCGTCTTTAACGATTACAATTTAATAAATGAATTTCAAATCAAATTACAATTATAACATAAAACGTAATAAGAAATTTATGATATTTAATACATAAGACTTTTATTGCAATGTCAGTTTTATTAAGTGATATTTGTATATAATAATGTTGATTGGCATTCGCATTTATCCACCACTTTCAACGGCACCTTTTATACGTAGCAAAGTGAATATCAACAACACGACACAATTAGACTATTTTCTTGATACATTCTGATTTAACTGATTGAAGAATTTTACCTTTATTTGTAAACAAATGGTACTTATACTTAAATAACAATAGTTATAATGAATAGACATTAACACAATCCCCTCAGTTCATATGTTCATATCTTATTAAGAACTAAAATTTCGTCGCAGCGGATGATAAAGAGGTTCGGCCTCTGTCTTTGCCAAACTAGAATAAAATTGAACGCTTCTGTACGCTGAACACAAGTGCCAAAATAGGCAAAAACAAATACATAACTTAATATGGAAATAAATTAAAATGTAAAATTATATGTCTATATCTACGTGGAATACATTATACACGATTTTTACTTCACACTAATAGCCATAAAATTGTCTTAAACTCACATTTGTAAAATGGCACGTTAAATTCAGTAAATATTATTGCTAGTTACATGTAGCACTTGAAGTGCATAAATATGTTTATATGTACGTCCGTAAATCATGAAAAAGCTTCTTAGTGTATGCTTTCACTGTTTTGTCTGCTTTGACATCACCGCATGACGTGTGTATTGTGAGCTGGCTACCAGATCGCTCGAAAGTAATTCAAAAGAGTTTGAAATGACTCTTTTGAATCTGAATGTAATTGTTGGCAGTTTTTATGCCGTCGCTACACAAGACCCGGTTAGCATTAAATGTAATGTTCAAACAAATAAATATATGAAGACGCTTCTAATTATTAGGTGTCTAGTACAAATTGTTGCTGTCTCTTTTGTTAAAAAAAGCAGCAATAATATTAAAAACTATTATTTTGATTTAATTGTTATTGAGTATTTTATTAAAATAACTAATTTTTACCGTAATATTGATCAGTATGTCTGTTTTCTTTATAATAATTGTTAATATGATTTTATATTTGACAAGCTATCGGGGACAAATAATCGGTACAAGGAACGTTATCGAGAGACACACAATCTAGAAGAAAATGCCAACGTCTGCACATGAATTAAAGAACATCTTAAACGAAGCAGACAGGCGAGCGATTTGACTGGAAACGCACATGCAGACTATTATAAACTGTCGGATATTGACCCGGTTTCGTTTCACTCAAACAGAAAAGAAAGCAGAAATTGGAATATAATGAAGGAGCTTTAAGGGTCCTCGAACATACGAAAAAAAACGGAGCATTAGAAGGAAGATATTGAACAGAAGGAAAACATTGAAAGGATTTGGAAGGAAAAGTATCATTATTTTCAGGACTAATACACACTTGGAAGCAAAAAGATGCATGAGAGTGGTAAAGATCTTTTTTTTAAACGTTCCTGAATTCATAAAGTAAGTTCAGTTCGTATAGGTCGTACGTGCTAGGACTTTTGAACTGATTTAATTAGCTGATGGCAATGCAAACAACACAAGAAACAGTTCCTATAGAAATTGTATGGGAAGGATGCGACCAGTTTTGCATCATAACACCTGAGGACAAATATGACTGTTGGGTACCTTGTATCCTGGAGTTCACAGCGACGAAACTTATCATGACTGACTGGGGTAATAGCTGTCTTAAAATTGTTGACAAGAAAGCCACCGAAATTAAGGTCACCCGCAGGCGGCTACTACGCTCTAAACCCTGGGGTATAACCGAAATTCCTGAATCCAGTTTTGCCGTGACATTCCCAGACGTTCAGTTGATCAAGTTCTTCACGGCCGGCCTAGAAGACTGCGAGAACCCGAAACAAATAGAGGTAGATGGAAGATGTTTAGGTATACAGTATATAAACAACAAACTTTTTTTATTGTTAATCAGTCCAAAACCGAAGATTCAGATTGTCAACGTTAATGGCGAAATGGTCGATGAAATCAAACTGGACGAATGCTTGTGGCCCATGCATTTTACAGTAGATCAAGCCAGAGCGCGGATATATGTCAGTGACAATGCTAAACATACCCTCACATGTCTGAGCATAACAGGAGATGTCATTTGGGAATACAAAGATCAGCTGAAGTACCCATCATGTGTGGCTTCAGGCTTTGACGGTCGTATCTACGTATGCAGCAAGTTCACAAGTACAAATATTGATGCTAAGGTCCATGTGGTGTCCACTGTGGGTACCAAAATGTACACCATACCACTGAGCCACCCCAGCGTCAATATTCCTCTTGCAATATGCTGCAGCAGATACCAAGAAACACTCTACTTGTCGAGTGGCGTGTATGAAAAAAAGAAAAAAGACGAAAACAAAGATAGTACATGTAACACAATCAAGGAGTTTGGGGATGATAATGTTAAGGTAAGCACGTTAAGATTTTAAAACTAAGTGGTTTTTACTTTATATAAAACAAAATGATAAATAGCACACCAAAACAGTGGTAATATGAGTACGTATGTAATTTTTATTAATGTGTACATTAGTCAGTCAGTTTTTACAGCATTGCGATAGTTCATATGCTTATAGATGTACTAATTTAAAAGAAAATGATCAAATAAACTTAGCCACAATATTTGAGTAGGTTTAAGGCACATAACCTCTTAGTTGTATGTATCTATTATGTGCATTTTAATCAGTTGGTTAATGTCGAGCGTTTCAGGACAAAAGTACGCAGAAGCAAAAGACAAAAATCTGTTTAACTCTAAATATAAAGGAAACGACAGCATACAGAAATAAGGATGTAAACACTGATTTTGAAAATTAAATATTCATTAAATGCACTGCTTTTATATTTAGGGGAGATCCCATGAAACAGAAAAGTCATTGTCTATAAGAGCGCAATGGACGAATATGTTAAACTGATCAGAGTTTTGTTTACGCAATAACAGTCACATTGTACTAGTCTGTGATAATGAATCTACAACATCAACTTGTTACTAATGACTTTTAACTAAGCAGTTAAGCTCATACAATGTTTGTTCATCGGTTACGGATTTTGTAACCTGAAAGTCGATATTACATTTGATACATAGGCAACGTTTATTTTCATTTAATACATAAGTGTTTCATGCTCAGATTTTCTTGTTGGCGTGACTCCCACAGTCCACCCCCTTATCTACATGTTATCATGAAATAGGTGATGTAAGTGTCAGGGTGCTATAACTTAATACCGTCCATCGTCATGTCCATTATATGTATAACTATTATTGTTATCATTATTATTATTATTGTTATTATTATTATTATTATTATTATTATTATTATTATTATTATTATTATTATTATTATTATTATTATTATTAAATTGCTATTGCAGATGTAATGTTATTATATGTTTTATTATTTCAGGGCCCAAAACCTCAAGCCATCCAAAGTACATCGGATTCTTAGAATGACAAACACCTGTAACAAGTCAGTATGTCTGTGGCTGCTTGAAAATATGCTCTCTCAACGTTTGTGGTTTTCAGAAACGCTTACAATCCATGGAATTTTAAAGTGTTATTAATGATAACGATGTCCTTGATTTACCGAACCCACATAAGAAAGTAAGATATTTCAGACAGGATTTGATACAAATACGTTGTGAAATAAAGACAACTCAAAATTAATATTAATAAAAACATAAAATTACTTTTCAAGAATATAGACTGCAGTGGTGAGTATTTCTATAATTTCGCTTAGACGTTGCGGCTTTTCGCGATCATGTGTAGTAGCTGTGTACATCCCAGCAGCAGGAAATTTTGGAAAGAAAACCTATATTCTAGTTTTTAACACGAAATAATTCACAAATGTATCGTTGTTTCTGCTTAGAGTGTTTATAAATGTTAAAGGTCATGTACACATAGAAATATTGCTTTGTGTTTCTTATGTTTAATAAGATTCTTTTCTTAATATTAGTGTCTCTTTTTGTAGACCTTATTAATTATGTAAATATGTTCCGCTTGTTTCAGTTTTACGTGTGTATATGAATATTGTAACCACATTCTAATACCTTACATGATAATAAGATTGTATGTTATTTTTTTTGCATGGCTCAACTTAGGGCCAGATTTTGGTGTCAATGTTTGATACCGTATTGATATTAGATCACATCGACAGTATTTTTTATATATTTTTGTAAAACCCATTTCTTGATTTATTTTTATGCGGAATAATAACATTTACTTACGTCCAGATTTTGAGGCAGTTATATTATAAGGTACTTTTTCCGCCTGTCATGTCGGTGAGATATTGTTTAAGGAATTTGGTTGTGTAAGACTGTTTGTTTATTAGGTTTATCGTCCCATTTACAGCATTTCAGTTATCTGGAGGCGGTTGTCATTTGAAGCACATTAGTGCTACTTTCGCTGTGTTTAGCATGCCGTGAACAGCTGGTATGATTCCAAACCAAGACACATTATCCTCACACCAGGCTAAACAATCGTGGATTTTTTGTTGTTGTTGAGCGTTAGCAAAGGAGCTATAAAACTACCACTTATAACGACTTTGTTATGTAGCGAAGCGGGACCTCCCGTACCAGGAGCCGACTCTCCAACGATTGCGGTACTAGATCTGGTAGTTTTTTGTTCTGAAATACATACATACTTTGATGAACGACTGTATATTCCATGCTACTTGGTATAATTGTATAAGATATAATGTATGGACTATTACTTAAAGATAGTATCTGACAGTTTGAACAACCAAATTATTTTTGTTAATCATGTGTAATAATGTTTATTGATGCCCAACAACAATGCGAAAAGTGAAGCATAGCACTCCACTCGTCATCAGAAACATGTATTTCAAAACTGCATAGTTAGCTATTTTAACTGAGTAAATCACGTGACCGCTTACGTTATTTTTAGAAAAAAAAATCCCAAATTTTAAAATTTGAAAATTAAAGCGATTTATTTCACGATTTGTACTTTTTTAAAATTAAAGAAGTGTCTAAAACCAACCTTTCTTAGACTAAAGTGTGTGTTTTAATAAGATCCTAATTCCATATAAACAAGTAAAAGATGTCGTTAAATGTATTTAATGTAGGATGTAGGATACCACCTTTAGGAATATTTCCATGTCCGAAACTTGATGTATTGTGATGTGTTAATTAATTTCCGCTTGTCTAATACAATAGATGTTTTAACTATGTTTTATGTTATGTCTACTTCAAGCAGAACATGGTACTTGTGCATCAAAATACATCATTTTAAGCAAATCAGAAGTAAAAATTTGATATGGCCAATTATAACAAAAAGCACTATTATACATGTTTTGTAAGGTAGCACGTTTAACAAACAGATATTTAGCAACTGACTGATGCATTCATTGAAGCTTAACATAAGATAAATGCTATCATAAGCTGCATAATTGAATGACCCAGACAACAAATTTAAATTACATACAGTTGGCATGCTATACTATTGGTATGACAATGATAGTAAAAGATAAGTTGAAATCTATAAATAAAATTATTTAGAAATTAAAATAAAAATTATATAAATAAAATTATTAGAAATGTAATGCTAAGCATGCAAACAATCAGTACGTATATTTTCACATTTGCTGTAGTGCAGCCAAGCCAATATTATATAAAAAAAGTCATAGTTACATTGTAAATGCTACGTTACAATAGAGCAATACTTACATAACAAGATATTAACAAGGCAATGTCTATCAATTGTACTAAGAAAGTAACAAATGCTTGAACCAAATACAACATTGATATAATCAAGTACTTTTGTTCTGAACGTACGTATGTGATCGGTAACAAATATCACCCGTTAGACCGTTGCCTTTTTAACAATTTTCATTAGAATGAGATGTTAAGGCTATAAACCTGGCAATCGTCTTGCAGTACGATACTTTGTAAGGATGACTTAAAGCATACGCCCAGATATAAGACAGTCTGTATTGATTATGGAGAAACCTAAATTTGCAAAAAAACACAGTTCGAAATATTATTTAACCAAATAGACACTTCTTTGTTCCACACTGCTTTCGTAATGATCGCTTTCCAATAAAGTTTGGCAGGAAAATCACCAGTATCTAAATAATAGTTAAGCCAGTGCGTGAGTGAGTATTTCTCTAATACGTTTTGGATATCATAGCAGTAGCCGTGGAGTGATATTTGAAGCCTAAATTGAGCCCCTATATTAATAAAAACCCTTTTTAAGGTAGACTTTGGACACAATCTACACAGCCGACCAAATAATGTTATTTTTTTTAATCTAATTCCGATACCAAGGACAGATAACCAAAAAGACTGAGGGCAATATCAGTTTGTGTACGCAAAGGTAGGCTTTGGAATGATTTGATACACATTCGGCAAGCACGCTCAAGGGTGCACAACTTCGAATGTGTTAAGTTGAATAGACATTCGGCTCCGTAAAGTGCCATAGGTAGCACGATTTGGCAATAAATGTTTTTTTAAGGTAGCTGGACTTAAGCCGTTGTCATGAAAGGCACAATTAAGTAAGCTAACATATGTTTCCTTATTCGTGTAGAATACGTTATAGCACGTGTATGCTTTAAGTAGCTCGGTGTCATTAAAACCCCTTGGTGTGTGTATTCTAATACCTCTTGTATTGTATTGCTACCCAAGTTAAACTTTCTTCGTGCCTTTAGATAATGATAGATGATTTAGTTTTATATTTAGATTTATATGATGAGTATTTTTTGCGGCACACCGACACTTAAAAGGTCACTCGGCGACGAAGACGATAAAGTTTAACGTAAATATAATAATCTATCAGGTTTAAATAATATGGATAATCATTGAATATAGGTTAGTACAATAAACAATAAAAAAAATCACAATGTAAGCATAATTAACAGTTAAACAATTATACCTTATAATTATAACTATTATAACTATAAGAATACTAATTTCGTTCAAGGAGCCTAGAATCTGACACCGTCATAAACAGATGATGATGATGATGTGATGATGATGATGGTAGTAAAATAAGAAATGTTAATATGTAAAACGACGAATAATTTAAACACACATAGATGCAACTTACATACTCTAGCATGATCTAACTGAATAATGTTGTTTTAAATAACTCTAAATCAACATACAATAACTCTTGGTGGAATTCAGTAGTGAAAATTGTCGGGGCTCGTCAGTTGTCGTTATATTCATTTCTTCCTTCAACACGTATATAGGTCGCATATTTATGCATACACTAACTTGAAAATTATTTCAATATTTTTCAATGAAAAGGAAGAGAATATGTCATACAACGAGACGACGTAAACAACAATGTTTCAATAGAATACCTAATGTCAGCATCTGTTATATATCAGAACAATATTATCCCTAGTTGTCTTCAGTTTAACATTCTATACCAATGAGTAATGTCGTATTCTAATAATGAGGGCAATTATAATACATGTTATACTACACTCTAGGTAATATTGAATTGCGTAAGTGTGTGTGTGTGTGGGGGGGGGGGGTAATGATTTCCCAACACATCTAGCTTTTATACCTGTAATTATTGCGATCTATTACTGTAGATATGCAGACACAGACACACAGCGTCCTGCAATCACATTATAATATACATATATCATCATTTAAAAGTATAATTAACTTATCATGCAGTACATGTTACCAATGTAATTAAACATTACAATACATAAAAATTACCTCGAGATTACAAGGTATGTATTAGCCATTGATAAAATATTAATATCTATTCCGATAAAATATACTATCAACGAAACATCAATATATGAAACATTACATAATTGTACAAGATCAGTTTTTCTAGAAATAGAATATCAATTATAAATATAAAATCAACAATATTCACAACAAACTGAAAGTCTCTCAACATACATCTATTGACTCATTCATTCAATGGGTGGACTCGTGTTCTCCGCTTGTTTAAAAAGTGAAATAGCATACGTAAGTTAGAAGTTACTAAAATTAGTATTGATTTTATTCGACATTAAAAAACTGTCGCGTCATGTTAGTTTCGGAGTCGAGCAGAAACGGAAGATCAAAGTTACAATCGGGTATACGAGAGAACCAAGTAAAAGTACGTGCTTACGGTCCAAAAGATGGCAGCAGGCTGACCCGTATTGCACAACGCAAGTGAGCGCTAAATTCCCGCTAAAACTACCGCCGTGATGATTACGTTAACTAAATTTAAATTAACGGTCGAGGAATGCCTCCACTAAATTAACATTCTGAAAGTTCAGTCTGCTACATATATACTAGCATAGACATGCCTAAAATATCATACAGTATGCATTATGTTGAAGAAGAATAGTCAAAACAAACATAGTGTTAATTAAGTTCTACGTTTTGTAGCCAGTTTACTTGAACAATAAAAACTAGTGTCAAACTGTACAAGTGTCTTTATTATGAACATATTATCTGCAACATTGATAAAATACCAATACACGTGTTGGAACATTATTAAAACTTTATTATTAAATAGGTAGTCACAAGTAAAGGACACGATGCAGGGGCAGATCCG
Source organism: Sinonovacula constricta (assembly GCA_007844125.1). NCBI lineage: Eukaryota > Metazoa > Mollusca > Bivalvia > Cardiida > Solecurtidae > Sinonovacula > Sinonovacula constricta. The sequence goes on from CM017564.1 coordinate 18,280,440, forward strand.
ATTGATTTTTTAGTCCAGCGAGTGAGGCCAGAGGTACTGGTCGTATTTATGTCTCTTATGGCATGTTCCCACAGAAAACCTTTAAAATGTAGAAGCCAAATAGTCATTTTCTGCATTTTGAAAAGCTGCATAAACCTATTCCATGAGTCTAAACAGTTTGTATTTTCGGTGACAAAGATAAGTATAATATGTTTCATGGGATGAGAGAAGAGGTCAAATTAAGCGAGGTACTGGAGGGGTTCTGGAGGCATGCTACCGCACGAGAAGCGTCTATTATCATACATCAGTCAGCGTCTATTATCATACATCAATCAGCGTCTTTTACCATACAACTATCAGCGTATATTATTATACACCTGTCAGCGGCTATTATCACACATCTGTCAGCGTCTATTATCACACATCCGTCAGCGTGTATTATCATATATTCTCCAGCGTCTATTATTATACATCCATCAGTGCCTTTTATCGTACATCCAATAGCGTCTATTATCATACATCCATCAGCGTCTATTATCATACATCTGTCAGCGTCTATTATCATACATTTGTCAACGTCTATTATCATACATCCATCAGCGTCTTTAATCATACATCTGTCAGCGTCACTGATCATACATTTGTCAGCGTCTATTATCATACATCTGTCAGCGGCTATTATCATACATTTGTCAGGGTCTATTATCATATAATTGTCAGCGTCTATTATCATACATCGGTCAGCGTCAATTATGATACATCTGTCAGCGTCTATTATTACACATCTGTCAGCGTGTATTATCATACATCCATCAGCGTCTATTATCATACATCCATCAGCGACTATTATCATACATCTGTCAGCTTCAATTATCATAAATTTTCCAGCTTCTATTATACATCCGTCAGCGTCTATTATCATACATCCATCAGCGTCTATTATCATACATCTGTCATCGTCTATTATCATACATCCATCAGCGTCTATTATCATACATCAGTCAGCGTCTATTATCATACATCAGTCAGCGTCTTTTACCATACATCAGTCAGCGTCTTTTACCATACAACTATCAGCGTATATTATTATACACCTGTCAGCGACTATTATCACACATCTGTCAGCGGCTATTATCACACATCCGTCAGCGTGTATTATCATATATTCTCCAGCGTCTATTATTATACATCCATCAGTGCCTTTTATCGTACATCCAATAGCGTCTATTATCATACATCCATCAGCGTCTATTATCATACATCTGTCAGCGTCTATTATCATACATTTGTCAACGTCTATTATCATACATCCATCAGCGTCTTTAATCATACATATGTCAGCGTCACTGATCATACATTTGTCAGCGTCTATTATCATACATCTGTCAGCGGCTATTATCATACATTTGTCAGGGTCTATTATCATATAATTGTCAGCGTCTATTATCATACATCGGTCAGCGTCAATTATGATACATCTGTCAGCGTCTATTATTACACATCTGTCAGCGTGTATTATCATACATCCATCAGCGTCTATTATCATACATCCATCAGCGTCTATTATCATACATCCATCAGCGACTATTATCATACATCTGTCAGCGTCAATTATCATACATCCTGCAGCGTCTATTATCATACATCCATCAGCGTCTATTATCATACATCCATCAGCGTCTATTATCATACATCTGTCATCGTCTATTATCATACATCCATCAGCGTCTATTATCATACATCCATCAGCGTCTATTATCATACATCTGTCATCGTCTATTATCATACATCCATCAGCGTCTATTATCATACATCCATCAGCGTCTATTATCATACATCTGTCATCGTCTATTATCATACATCCATCAGCGTCTATTATCATACATCCATCAGCGTCTATTATCATACATCCATCAGCGTCTATTATCATACATCCATCAGCGTCTATTATCATACATCTGTCATCGTCTATTATCATACATCCATCAGCGTCTATTATCATACATCCATCAGCGTCTATTATCATGCATCCATCAGCGTCTATTATCATACATCCATCAGCGTCTATTATCATACATCCATCAGCGTCTATTATCATACATCTGTCAGCGTCAATTATCATACATCCTGCAGCGTCTTTTATCATACATACATCAGCGTCTATTATCATACATCCATCAGCGTCTATTATCATACATCTGTCAGCGTCTATTATCATACATCCATCAGCGTCTATTATCATACATCTGTCAGCGTCTATTATCATACATCCATCAACGTCTATTATCATACCTCCATCAGCATCTATTATCATACATCTGTCAGCGTCCATTATCATACATCTGTCAGCGTCTATTATCATACATCCATCAGCGTCTATTATCATACATCCATCAGCGTCTATTATCATACATCCATCAGCGTCTATTATCATACATATGTCAGCGTCTATTATCATACATCCATCAGCGTCTATTATCATACATCCATCAACGTCTTTTATTATGCCTCCATCAGCATCTATTATCATACATCCATCAGCGTCTATTATCATACATCCATCAGCTTCTTTTATCATACATCCTCCATCGCCTTTTATCATACATCCATCAGCGTCTATTATCATACATCCATCAGCGTCTATTATCATACATCTGTCAGCGTAAATTATCATACATCCATCAGCGTCTATTATCATACATCCATCAGCATCTATTATCATACATCCGTCAGCGTCTATTATCATACATCCATCAGCGTCTATTATCATACATATGTCAGCGTCTATTATTATACATCCATCAGCGTCTATTATCATACATATGTCAGCGTCTATTATCATACATCCATCAGCGTCTATTATCATACATATGTCAGCATCTATTATCATACATCTGTCAGCGTCCATTATCATACATCCTTCGGCGCCTTTTATCATACATCCATCAGCGTCTATTATCATACATCCATCAGCGTCTATTATCATACATCCATCAGCGTGTATTATCATACATACATCAGCGTCTATTATCATACATCCATCAGCGTCTATTATCATACATATGTTAGCGTCTATTAACATACATCTGTCAGAGTCTATTATTATACATCTGTCAGCGTCTATTATCATACATCCATCAGCGTCTATTACCATACATCTGTCAGCGTCTATTATCATACATCCATCAGCGCCTTTTATCATACATCCATCAGCGTCTATTATCATACATCCATCAGCGTCTGTAATCATACATCTGTCAGCGTCTATTATCATACATCCATCAGCGTCTATTATCATACATCCATCAGCGTCTATTATCATACATCCTCCAGCGTCTTTTATCATACATCCGTCAGCGTCTATTATCATACATCCATCATCGTCTATTATCATACATCTGTCAGCGTCTATTATCATACATCCATCAGCGTCTATTAACATACATCTGTCAGCGTCTATTATCATACATCCATCAACGTCTATTATCATACATCCATCAGCGTCTATTATCATACATCCATCAGAGTCAATTATCATATATCCATCAACGTCTATTATCCTACATATGTCAGCGTCTATTATCATACATCCATCAGCGTCTATTATCATACATATGTCAGCGTCTATTATCATACATCCTCCAGCGTCTTTTATCATACATCCATCAGCGTCTATTATCATACATCCATCAGCGTCTATTATCATACATACATCATCGTCTATTATCATACATCCATCAGCGTCTATTATCATACATCCATCAGCGTCTGTTATCATGCATCTGTCAGAGTCTATTATCATACATCTGTCAGCGTCTATTATCATACATCCATCAGCGTCTATTATCATACATCTGTCAGCGTCTATTATCATACATCCTCCAGCGTCTTTTATCATACATCCATCAGCGTCTATTCTCATACATCCATCAGCGTCTATTATCATACATATGTCAGCGTCTATTATCATACATCTGTCAGCGTCTACTATCATACATCCGTCAGCGTATATTATCATACATCTGTCAGCGTCTATTATCATAGATCCTCCAGCGTCTTTTATTATACATCCATCAGCGTCTATTATCATACATATGTCAGCGTCTATTATCATACATCCATCAGCGTCTATTATCATACATCCATCAGCGTCTATTATCATACATCCATCAGCGTCTTTTATCATGCATCTGTCAGAGTCTATTATCATACATCTGTCAGCGTCTATTATCATACATCCATCAGCGTCTATTATCATACATCTGTCAGCGTCTATTATCATACATCCTCCAGCGTCTTTTATCATACATCCATCATCGTCTATTATCATACATCCATCAGCGTCTATTATCATACATATGTCAGCGTCTATTATCATACATCTGTCAGCGTCTACTATCATACATCCTTCAGCGTATATTATCATACATCTGACAGCGTCTATTATCATACATCCTCCAGCGTCTTTTATCATACATCTGTCAGCGTCTATTATCATACATCAATCAGAGTCTATTATCATACATCCATCAGCGTCTTTTATCATACATCCATCAGCGTCTATTATCATACATCCATCAGCGTCTATAATCAAACATCTGTCAGCGTCTATTATCATACATCCATCAGCGTCTATTATGATACATCCATCAGCGTCTATTATCATACATCCTCCAGCGTCTTTTATCATACATCCGTCAGCATCTATTATCATACATCCATCAGCGTCTATTATCATACATCTGTCAGCGTCTATTATCATACATCCATCAGCGTCTATTAACATACATCTGTCAGCGTCTATTATCATACATCCACTAGCGTCTATTATCATACATCCATCAGCGTCTATCATCATACATATGTCAGCGTCTATTACCATACATCCATCAGCGTCAATTATCATATATCCATCAGCGTCTATTATCCTACATATGTCAGCGTCTATTATCATACATCCATCAGCGTCTATTATCATACATATGTCAGCGTCTATTATCATACATCCTCCAGCGTCTTTTATCATACATCCATCAGCGTCTATTATCATACATCCATCAGCGTCTATTATCATACATCCATCAGCGTCTATTATCATACATCCATCAGCGTCTATTATCATACATCCATCAGCGTCTGTTATCATGCATCTGTCAGAGTCTATTATCATACATCTGTCAGCGTCTATTATCATACATCCTCCAGCGTCTTTTATCATACATCCATCAGCGTCTATTATCATACATCCATCAGCGTCTATTATCATACATCCATCAGCGTCCATTATCATACATATGTCAGCGTCTATTATCATACATCCATCAGCGTCTATTATCATACATCCATCAGCGTCTATTAGCATACATCCATCAACGTCTTTTATTATGCCTCCATCAGCATCTATTATCATACATCCATCAGCGTCTATTATCATACATCCATCAGCGTCTTTTATCATACATCCTCCATCGCCTTTTATCATACATCCATCAGCATCTATTATCATACATCCATCAGCGTGTATTATCATACATCTGTCAGCCTCAATTATCATACATCCATCAGCGTCTATTATCATACATCCATCAGCATCTATTATCATACATCCGTCAGCGTCTATTATCATACATCCATCAGCGTCTATTATCATACATATGTCAGCGTCTATTATTATACGTCCATCAGCGTCTATTATCATACATATGTCAGCGTCTATTATCATACATCCATCAGCGTCTATTATCATACATATGTCAGCATCTATTATCATACATCTGTCAGCGTCCATTATCATACATCCTCCGGCGCCTTTTATCATACATCCATCAGCGTCTATTATCATACATCCATCAGCGTCTATTATCATACATATGTCAGCGTTTATTATCATACATCCATCAGCGTCTATTATCATACATCCATCAGCGTCTATTATCATACATATGTTAGCGTCTATTAACATACATCTGTCAGAGTCTATTATTATACATCTGTCAGCGTCTATTATCATACACCCATCAGCGTCTATTATCATACATCCATCAGCGTCTATTATCATACATCTGTCAGCGTCTATTATCATACATCCATCAGCGTCTATTGTCATACATCCACTAGCGTCTATTATCATACATCCATCAGCGTCTATCATCATACATATGTCAGCGTCTATTATCATACATCCATCAGCGTCAATTATTATATATCCATCAGCGTCTATTATCCTACATATGTCAGCGTCTATTATCATACATCCATCAGCGTCTATTATCATACATATGTCAGCGTCTATTATCATACATCCTCCAGCGTCTTTTATCATACATCCATCAGCGTCTATTATTATACATCCATCAGCGTCTATTATCATACATCCATCAGCGTCTATTATCATACATCCATCAGCGTCTATTATCATACATCCATCAGCGTCTTTTATCATGCATCTGTCAGAGTCTATTATCATACATCTGTCAGCGTCTATTATCATACATCCTCCAGCGTCTTTTATCATACATCCATCAGCGTCTATTATCATACATCCATCAGCGTCTATTATCATACATATGTCAGCGTCTATTATCATACATCTGTCAGCGTCTACTATCATACATCCATCAGCGTATATTATCATACATCTGTCAGCGTCTATTATCATACATCCTCCAGCGTCTTTTATCATACATCTGTCAGCGTCTATTATCATACATCAATCAGCGTCTATTATCATTCATCCATCAGCGTCTTTTATCATACATCCATCAGCGTCTATTATCATACATCCATCAGCGTCTATAATCAAACATCTGTCAGCGTCTATTATCATACATCCATCAGCGTCTATTATGATACATCCATCAGCGTCTATTATCATACATCCTCCAGCGTCTTTTATCATACATCCGTCAGCATCTATTATCATACATCCATCAGCGTCTATTATCATACATCTGTCAGCGTCTATTATCATACATCCATCAGCGTCTATTAACATACATCTGTCAGCGTCTATTATCATACATCCATCAGCGTCTATTATCATACATCCATCAGCGTCTATTATCATACATCTGTCAGCGTCTATTATCATACATCATCCAGCGCCTTTTATCATACATCCATCAGCGTCTATTATCATACATCCATCAGCGTCTATTATCATACATCTGTCAGCGTCTATTATCATACATCCATCAGCGTCTATTGCCATACATCCACTAGCGTCTATTATCATACATCCATCAGCGTCTATCATCATACATATGTCAGCGTCTATTACCATACATCCATCTGCGTCAATTATCATATATCCATCAGCGTCTATTATCCTACATATGTCAGCGTCTATTATCATACATCCATCAGCGTCTATTATCATACATATGTCAGCGTCTATTATCATACATCCTCCAGCGTCTTTTATCATACATCCATCAGCGTCTATTATCATATATCCATCAGCGTCTATTATCATACATCCATCAGCGTCTATTATCATACATCCATCAGCGTCTATTATCATACATCCATCAGCGTCTGTTATCATGCATCTGTCAGAGTCTATTATCATACATCTGTCAGCGTCTATTATCATACATCCATCAGCGTCTATTATCATACATCTGTCAGCGTCTATTATCATACATCCTCCAGCGTCTTTTATCATACATCCATCAGCGTCTATTATCATACATCCATCAGCGTCTATTATCATACATCAATCTGCGTCTATTATCATACATCCATCAACGTCCATTATCATACATATGTCAGCGTCTATTATCATACATCCATCAGCGTCTACTATCATACATCCATCAGCGTCTATTATCATACATCCATCAGCGTCTATTATCATACATATGTTAGCGTCTATTAACATACATCTGTCAGAGTCTATTATTATACATCTGTCAGCGTCTATTATCATACACCCATCAGCGTCTATTATCATACATCTGTCAGCGTCTATTATCATACATCCATCAGCGTCTTTTATCATACATCCATCAGCGTCTATTATCATACATCCATCAGCGTCTATAATCATACATCTGTCAGCGTCTATTATCATACATCCATCAGCGTCTATTATCATACATCCATCAGCGTCTATTATCATACATCCTCCAGCGTCTTTTATCATACATCCGTCAGCGTCTTTTATCATACATCCATCAGCGTCTATTATCATACATCTGTCAGCGTCTATTATCATACATCCATCAGCGTCTATTAACATACATCTGTCAGCGTCTATTATCATACATCCATCAACGTCTATTATCATACATCCATCAGCGTCTATTATCATACATCTGTCAGCGTCTATTATCATACATCCTCCAGCGCCTTTTATCATACATCCATCAGCGTCTATTATCATACATCCATCAGCGTCTATTATCATACATCTGTCAGCGTCTATTATCATACATCCATCAGCGTCTATTGTCATACATCCACTAGCGTCTATTATCATACATCCATCAGCGTCTATCATCATACATATGTCAGCGTCTATTACCATACATCCATCAGCGTCAATTATTATATATCCATCAGCGTCTATTATCCTACATATGTCAGCGTCTATTATCATACATCCATCAGCGTCTATTATCATACATATGTCAGCGTCTATTATCATACATCCTCCAGCGTCTTTTATCATACATCCATCAGCGTCTATTATCATACATCCATCAGCGTCTATTATCATACATCCATCAGCGTCTATTATCATACATCCATCAGCGTCTATTATCATACATCCATCAGCGTCTTTTATCATGCATCTGTCAGAGTCTATTATCATACATCTGTCAGCGTCTATTATCATACATCCATCAGCGTCTATTATCATACATCTGTCAGCGTCTATTATCATACATCCTCCAGCGTCTTTTATCATACATCCATCAGCGTCTATTATCATACATCCATCAGCGTCTATTATCATACATCCATCAGCGTCTATTATCATACATCCATCAGCGTCTATTATCATACATCCTCCAGCGTCTTTTATCATACATCCATCAGCGTCTATTATCATACATCCATCAGCGTCTATTATCATACATATGTCAGCGTCTATTATCATACATCTGTCAGCGTCTACTATCATACATCCATCAGCGTATATTATCATACATCTGTCAGCGTCTATTATCATACATCCTCCAGCGTCTTTTATCATACATCTGTCAGCGTCTATTATCATACATCAATCAGCGTCTATTATCATACATTCATCAGCGTCTATTATCATACATCCTCCGGCGCCTTTTATCATACATCCATCAGCCTCTATTATCATACATCCATCAGCGTCTATTATCATACATCTGTCAGCGTCTATTATCATACATCCATCAGCGTCTATTATCATACATCCATCAGCGTCTATTATCATACATCCATCAACGTCTATCATCATACATATGTCAGCGTCTATTAACATACATTTGTCAGAGTCTATTATCATACATCTGTCAGCATCTATTATCATACATCCACCAGCGTCTATTATCATACATCTGTCAGCGTCTATTATCATACATCCTCCAGCGTCTTTTATCATACATCCATCAGCGTCTATTATCATACATTCGTCAGCGTCTATTATCATACATCCATCAGCGTGTATTATCATACATCTGTCAGCGTCTATTATCATACATCCATCAGCGTCTATTATCATACATCTGTCAGCGTCTATTATCATACATCTGTCAGCGTATATTATCATACATCCTCCAGCGCCATCAGCGTCTATTATCATACATCTCTCCCTGTAGAACACAGCAACATGTCCTTGGTATGCCGAGATATATTTTTATGGTCGAAAATGAGTAATGTGTGTGCAGTCCTTTTTTTGCCCGACGCATTCACCTGCAATGATGACAGATGTTGTCCGATTTTGTTGGACAGGGTAAATGTAGCGCCAAAGGGCAACATATGTCTATACATATTACGGAATATACTCGTGGCCTTTACTTTGATGAAAGTGTCCCTAGGCGATGAAAACCCACCACAAGTTCTACTACAATGTCTATAGTCGGTCGAAAATGTGTGCACAATATTGTGTATTAATACAATTCTGTACCAGATATAAAATACATTATGAAAGTTCATTTTGGGAACAATGACCGTGTTTTAACCTGGACTCATTCCACTTAAACATCTCCTCACCTTTTCACAGGTGCTTTAAGATTAATTATGATTTCATATTTTTCAAATATTAAAAAAGTCCTACCTTACTTTATTTATTTTTGAAATACATTGCAGCGACCATTTATCATCAGTACAGCAACGTCCAGCTTTTTGGTAGAGGACGACAGCTTACCTTCGCCCCAAACGGCACTCGAAACAACGCGGCGAGAGGATAAGCAGTCAGAGGCGTTAGAAATCGGCAACTCTACAACTACGCCACGGGCGCCCCAAAATCCTACCTTAAAATTTTGGGCATGTCTTAGTTGTATACATAAAATGTGTTATAACCATATATACTGTAAGCAAATTAAACCGACACTAGTCCTAATGGCGACCTTGGTACATTACAAACGTGTTCTAGATGATGTACTTGAACACTTTTCACCTTATCCTTATAAGCTCCGTTGCGACACTGATTCTACTGGGGCCATTGGTAAGTTCCCATATTCAAGATATCCATTTTTTTCATGAAATTCATACCATGTGTATGCCTTATACCTGAACACTTTTATTCTTATTTGACTGCAAAGTGGGTTCATCCTCACTCCTCGTTTTGTAATGGCATGTAATGGCATGTAACAGGTTCATTCCAGAAACACATGATAGTCAGTGTGTTGCTTCCTTGTATGCTTTAATACATGCGCATAATATTTTAGTCACATATCCCAGATAAAGTTCTGGAAGATGGTGATTTGTCCTACATCAACATAATCGCTATAATGAAGGAAAAGGGTACTTTTTAAGAACAGACTGCTGTGTTTTGACTAAATACCACAAAGCCGTCTGTGTGTCCTCCAGGAATATGTCTTGATATCTTATGTTTTTTCTGATGTTGCTATTCAGCAGTTTGAAGACTTATCCTTTCCAACTGCACACCATTCTCTTCACACAGCATATCAGCAATGTACACATGTTTTTGTGATAAGTGCAATATATTTTCCAGTCTTTATAAACACCGGTTCATAGTGATCCACATCCACATGATCCAGATGGCATGTCTTTTGTTTATGGGACATAAATCTTATTGTCATTTTATCACTTGATGATCTGGATACAATTATGCATGTTGTATGAAAGTAGGAGCATTGCCTAAGGTTCTTAATTCGACGTTCTTCCTGTTTACATTTCAAAAGACCGCCAAAGATACAGAAGATGAGTGGACAGAAGTTTGTAACAAAAACCACAACGCTGATGGTGATATGGAGCTTTAAAAATAGAAGGTACTATGCCACACTCAGAAAAGGAAAGTTATATTAAAACATGAAATATTTCCTGCGACATCAGACGTCAACATCGGACTGTAATTGCCAAGTAAGTGTTTGATCAAATGCAAAACGAAACCAAGGAGAAAAAACAGTCTGCAGGTAAAGTGGATCGAAAATTGTATCAAAGATAATACAAACAGCAGCAACGGAATTGTCCTAAATTCAAAAGAATGGAAAATGATGTTATAACACTACGTATACAATATTATTATCGAAAAGCAAAAGACAAGATCAGTACAGTAAAAGGCATGAATTAATCAAGGCAGTTAAATGCGTTTAAGATGAAAGAAAACAAAGCCAAGGGATCAGCAAGATATTGTGATAACCAGAAAGAAAACTACTTTGCAGCAGTCCAACATACAACAAAAGAGTCGACAGAAAGTATGGTCTACTTTGCAGCAGACCCGGATGAAATGATTGATGCATGGAGCGACTTGCCCTGTGTCTATGAAATCAGGAATGCTAAAGTGACACCAGGTATTGATGCTACAACACAGTTTAATAATAGTGTCTGTTCTTCCGACAAAATAATAAATTCTACAAAATACAAAAGTAGTCCTTCCTCATCTTCACAATCACAATAATCTACCAGTCCTCCTTCAACCGGCCTTCTGTTTGCCGTGGGTGACAACCCAGCGTCTCTCTGATGACGGGATCCTGATGATTGAGGTTAGTGGATACTTCTCAGTAATGTCAACACTGACCAATACACCATTTTGGCCCTTGAGTTATGGAGTAGACGAGCGGTTATATTGGTCCGGTATAACCAATCGGCTGGCCTCGTTGTTTATAGATTACTTCTATTTCCCTATTGTACACACTTACTTAATCCTCCTACTATCCACTCTAATTTATGCTTTTTCCTTTATTGTATATCGTGAAACGCAATCCCCTCCTCTATTTTTCCTTTTTTTCTTATAATCTAATGGACAGCCGGATATACGGATCAATTTGGCATATCATTTACATTTTGTATTTCGTGTCTGAGTATAGCACTCTGATATCACTGGCGTTGGGAGGTCGAATACCCCTGTTAGGCCCCGAGGTGGGTAATGACCCAGGGTGCCAAATCATATATTTTAACTTCATGGATAGAAAGCGAAAATGTTTCGAACCGTTCCCCACGTTGTCCTCAGAAAACCATGATAACGACGCAACACCAACAAATCCAAACTTTCTACGATTTATTGTCATACAATCACTTGAAAAATAAATCCGATAACTAAAGTCTTGCCTTTCGTTATTATAAAATCCACTAAGGACCTTATTGGTAAAGCTGAAAACGTCAGAAATATTAAAGACGACTGTCTACTAATGGAAACAAATAGAAAGTGTATATCGGACAAAATTTTAAAATTGACCGAATTGTGCTCTCACAAAGTACGTTCCTTCCCTCACAACTCATTAAACTATTCAAAAAGTGTCATTCGTTGTCCTGACCTCTCCGGTCTCTCGGAAGATGAAATCCTTATCACCACAAGGTGTGAGTGGTCTCATGAGGATCTCCATCAATAGGGAGGGGCACAGAATAACTGCAAACATGCGGGTACTTACATTTAATAATCCCAAGCGTCCATCAACAATCAAAATCGGTTATCTTATCGTCAAAAATTTAGATATACATGTCAAGTCCATTATGTTGCTTTGACTGTCAAAAATTTGGCCATCACGAATCAAGCTGTACAAACAATATCATCTGCGGACGATGCAGTAAACCCGCACACGCATCAAACTTTAAGTGTGAAGCTGATCCGAAGTGTATAAATTGATCTGGCCGAGACGAAAGTATGTCCAGTGAATGCCCAACATAGAATTTTGAGAAAGAGATACTCAAAATTAAATACACCCAGAATGTCACTTCAAAACAACTATTGCAAAATCCAACATTTCGTTTTACCAAGACAGTTCAACACAATATGAAATACCATAACGTGACCAGATATCAGACAAAATCATATTCCCAACCAAATTAAAAGTACAGAGTCTTCTGAAACAAATAAAACTACAAGTCAAACTACTACACCCAAACCATCTTCGTCTAAACAATCTTCTCAAACTTCCTCTACCCAATCTGCCAACCCCTCCTCTACCCAACCTTCAGAACCTATATCAAATCGTCAGACAAAAGCAGAAACAAAGGCTGCTGCAAAGGCTGGTTGGCTGGTCCAACTCTCTCAATAAATTTGGTTGTCTATTGGATACAGAATCTACACCAGGCAAAGACAAAGCGTCAATGTCACCCGTTAAGGCTCCAAGATGACCCATTTTAACTACCATTTAATATAATCATATGAACAACAAAACAGTGCATTGAAATTGTCGAGGTCTTCGAGCTAATTTTAATGATTTTATTTTCTTTTATTTACCACGTTAAACCTTGCCCTGCTATACCTTCAAGAGACATTACTGAAAGAAAAAATAACATTGACTTTAAAGGTAATTCTATATACAATCACATTCATACAATGTGTAATAGGGCGTCTGGAGGATCGACAATACTTGTCAACTCCAAACTGCTACACTCAAAGATTAATTTTAATACTGAATTATAAGCTGTTGTCATTCGAGTAACAGTCCATAAAGTCATTACAGTTTGTTCTTTTTTTATTCCAACTAATTAAGATATTTCAAAATCAAAATGACTTTTTAAATCAATTCCCTTCCCCTTATATTCTTGTAGGAGACTTTAATGAACATAACCCATTATGAGGAAGTTCTGATTACAATAATATCAATAAAACGTTAGAGGACTTGATAGCCCAAAATGATATATGTCTAATGAATAATAAAACGGCAACGTACTTACATGCTTCTTCGGGACAATATTCATCCCTTGATCTTACTTAATGTCATCATTATTTATATTTAGATTATAGTTGCGATGTACATGGTAATTTATGTGGAAGTGATCACTTTCCCATAATACTAAATAATGAATCTGTAAACCTAAGTGACAATGATACTTACTGGAGGATGAACAGAGCATATCTGGGAATTATTCTCAATGTTTTGTTCTGAAGAATTGACTATTTCAACATTTCAGAATGCCGATGATAAAATACACTCATTCTCAACAATTCTTCATAGCATAGCAGAAAGGTGTATGCCTAAGAGCACGACAAAGTCAAAGCGTAACAAACCTTGGTTCGTTGATATATGCAATAAATCCATTAGAAAACGTAGAGAGGCAATTAAGAAATTCAATATACGTTATACTTGTGCTCATTTAAATAATGTCAAAAATAAAAGGGCGAAGAACAGGCGAATCATTAAACAAGGCAAAAGAACATCTTGGCAGACATTTGTTTCTGGTATAACCAGTAAAACGTCCGTTTAACAGGTTTGGTCAGCCATTAGGAAAATTAGCGGTACAACTTCTTCAGTAACAGTAAATCATTTAATAACTAATGACTCCATAATAACAAATAAAAAAAAGAAATTTCAGACACTTTTGCAAAAAGTTTTGAAAAAAAAATCATCTTCGGAAAATTATTCGAAAGAATTGCAAAATGCGAAGAATCAGGTTGAAAAATTAAAAATCAATTATAAGTCAAACAATAATGAAAATCATAAGCAATCCTTTTCTTTAACAGAACTTAGGGAAGCACTGAATAAATCTCATGATACCGCTGATGGACTTGACGATATTCCTTATCAAATTTTAAAACACCTGTCGCATACATCATTCAATGTGCTTTTGCCTATTTATAATGAAATTTGGTTTTCGGGAAAAGTACCAAATTATTCGAAAACACATTCGTCATTCCAATACATAAACGGGTCAAGGCTCCAACAGATCCTGTAAGTTTCAAGCCAAATGCTTTGACAAGTTGTAGTTCTACAACTTTAGAACGGATGATAAATAATAGACTCGTTTGGTACCTTGAATCCAATTATTTATTAACAGAATTTCAAAGTGGATTCAGAACCCAAAGTAGTACACTCGATCATCTCGTTTGATATGAAACTTTTATAATAAATGCCTTGATCAAGAAGGAACACCTTGTAGCGGTATTCTTTGACCTTGAAAAGGTATACGATACAACATGGAAACATGGGGTTTTAAAAGACATAAGTGACCTTGGTCTCAATGGTCGTTTTTCGAGATGTATTAACCGTTTTCTTTATGACAGAAATTTTCAAGTTAAAATTGGGACTACTATGTCTTCTGTTCATAAACAAGAACAAGGTGTCCCTCAGGGTAGTTTATTGTCAGTTACTCTCTTTAACATTAAAATAAATAACATTGTAAAAACTCTAAGTAATGGACTAGATTGTTCACTGTATGTGGACGATTTCCTTATATGCTATCGCTCCATAAATATGAACGCCAAATATGAAAGGCAATTGCAGAGCAATGCCTCAACACATTGCAAAGTTTAAGTAACAACAATGGTTTTAAATTTTCTACCAGCAAAACAGACTGCATACATTTATGTCAGAAAAGAACTTTACACAACGATCCTGAACTATTTCTTAATAACGTTCGTATTCATGTCGCCAGGGAAACTAAATTTCTTGGTGTCATATTTGACAGCCACTTAACCTTTGTACAACATATATCAAATATGTAAAAGCTAAATGTCTTAAATCTCTCAACCTATTGAAGTTTTTATCCCATACCGACTGGGGAGCTGATAGAAAATTTTATTACAACTTTATATATTACTATTAAGTTTAAAATTAGATTATGACACCATCGTTTACGGCTCTGCCTGGAGATCATATCTCCAGTTGCTAGACGTTGTCCACAGCCAGGAACTCCGTGAACGAGATTGGTATTCATAATTAGTTATACAATTTTAAACGATTTATTAAGCTAACATTATACATTTTGAACTGTTTAATACATTAACCTTTTTTTTCAATTATAAATGTAATTTTTAACCTGATAGATTTTTGTATTGATACTCACGTATTTTAGGTTTAATCTGATTATACTCGATTCGAGGTAAACTTCACAGTATTCGGCGCCGTATGATATGTCAATTGTCGGTGTGCTGTAAAACCCAAAATACAAATACATATACATATGATACCCAAAGCCATGGCTGGCGTAAGACTCAGTAGTGTAGTGACGTTTAGGTCAGGATTCACTATATCTGACTTAACGTCTACCAAAGCTAATTACCTGATTAAACCACCATTTAAACAGGGAAGCAAGCACTTCAACAAGCGAGAAGTGTTCTAATGGAAAAAAAAAATAAAACAATGTATAACTTTCACCATAAAATGTTTTTAGTTTTTCAACTTTGTTTAAGTATCTGTAAAGGTGTTATTGTTAACAATCGCGGAACGTATTAAACTACGCTTATTTGTGTCAAAATTTAAACAAATTTTCAACGCATATTGAACTTATAATTTGTTACAACATTTGTTTAAACAATACTTTGTTTGCGTTAAATGAAAAGTTAAAGAACATAAAACAATAATGGTTACCCGAAAAGGTTCAGTAATATAATCGATGTAATGATTGTATTGTGATAATACTATGACAGATTATTGTTAACATGGACAACCACTTTTTTCCTATTAATAACCTAACTACAATGTCAGATTTTGGTTTGCAAATTAATAGACTGTTGCTTAAATTCTAAGTGACCTTTATTAAATGAACTAAATAAGAATATGTTTTTCACCATAAGTAATGATATCAATTTACCATTCTTTATAGACATTGTTATGAGTGCAATTTAAACGAAAGTAGACACGTAAAATGCGGATTTGTTTTAATTTAACCAGTTGTATATCATGCGTCACTTGTAAATGACAATGCTACACTTTCAGTGGTACTAGATCGTAGATTTCTTTTAGCTGTAAGCTGTTTTACTTTTGAACAATGAGTGATTAACTTGACCATGTAAAGAATACCTATCATAAATTCCTTTGTATTATATTTTAGTCGTACCTGATAGCTGGCAAAACTTTCGTAGGATAGAGGTTCCCCTTTTTACCACGCATCTACATATCGTAATACCTGTACCTGCATTTATTCTTTAAATGCAAATAATTTTCTTTATCAATACTACAAACAAGTTGTCCAGGCACAATTCTTTAATGTGTGTAAACTTATAAAGTAAACATAAATGTCATCATCATCATAATCATCAGCAACAACAACAGCAGCAGCATCGTCATCATCATCATTATTATCATTATTATCATCAGTTGCAGCATCACCATCATCAGCATTATTATCATTGTCGTCGTCATCATCAGCATCAACAGAAGCATTATCATCGTCGTCAACATCGTCGTCTTCGCCATTTTCATCATCATCGCAGTCATAATCAGCATCTTTATCATTATCATAATCTTCATCATCGTCATTATCATTATAATTAGCCTAATCATTATGCTGTCATTTGCAATTAACATTATCCATAAATGTGTTTATAATTTATTTATTTATTTTATATTTTATTTTATATTTTGTTTTATATTTTCATCTTATGTTATATTTTTGTTATTTTATATTTTATTTCATTTTATATATATTTTTTAGTTTACTCATAATGCATATTTTATTTATTTATTAAATTTATTCATTCATTCATTCAGTTAGTTATTTAGTTAGTTAGTATTGCAAACATATCAATGTAGCTTTGCATCACTGTCTTCACGTTCAGAAGAACTTTCCCGCTTCATTTTGTAAATTTAATTTACCGGCATATAAATCCTTTAATAAACCTATTTACACTTAAGTTCACTACCAACTTTATCGCAGTAACTACGTCACAAGTTAAAATGTACTACACATATTCATTGGAGAATTGTATCATTTAAAAAAACACGATACTTTTTGTTGAATTTTCGCTATTTTACATAAGTCACACGGGAAAAACTTCACTGCTCTTTGACATTCTCACTTATGTTTATGAATTACGAACTATTTTGTTGTATATTACAATTCATGTCGCGTAAAGAACAAAGAAAAACATGTACACCGATCAACTCGGATTTAACTGCCGACAAATGCTTGGTTATGTGTTACCTGCTTTTTTCTCTGGGTGGCCGTGTGTCCAAACAATGTGACAAAGTGTAATGTGATATCAGTATTGTCATGGATTGTAAGCATGAACACTGCATAGTACTTTGTAACGTTCATAAGACAGCTCGTTCACAAGGCAGGTTTAATTATCATCATCATAAGCAGCAGCATTATAATTATCATCATCACTACCACCATCTACAATGTCATCATCATCATCATCATCATCATCATAATCATCATCATCACCACCATCATCATCATTACCACCACCACCATCAGTATCATCATCATCACCACCATCACAATCATCATCATCATCATCATCATCATCATCATCATCATCATCATCAACAAAAACAACAACAACAACAGCAACATTATAATCATCATCATCATTTTCTTCATCATCATCATAACTAACAACAACATAATCAATAGTATAACACTATAACATTCAACATCATCGTCATCAGCAATAGTATTATGATAATCAATAGCATCATCACAGAATCATCACTATCATCATTATCATCATCATCGTCGTCGTTGTCGTCGTCAATATCATCGTCATGATCATAATCATGATGATCAGCATCAGCCTCATCAATAGTATTATCATAATATACTAATCATGATCACTATCATTATAGGTTTAATCACAAATATAGCAATTTATCGTACGAGTGATGTCATGTACATATAGTTGTGGAAAATATATAGAAAAGCTTAGATATAAGTGCACACAAAATAAATGTTTAATTAGGAGAATTCATTTCACTTACAATATAAGTGACGGTACAGATTTGCACGGACAAACAGTAGCCCGAAAATATGTACGAGAACAAACAATCTTAAGACTGTCAGGTATTTACTACAACTATTCAGAATTGAACTTGTTATCTTTTTAATTTTACATGCCAGTCATTGACATTGGGCAAACCTGTAAGTGTCTAATCGTCGATATTGTCAACAGATGAAACAATATCCTATGAAATGTGTTAGAAGAGATGGTGCGTGATCTGAAGATAATACAACGGAATGAATTGGACGTGCTCATTACAGGACCAAGAAAAACATACATTGTTCAGGAGCAACGCTTACATTGTTACAAAACGCTCCGTAGGGTCTAGCGTAAAAAACTGCCTTTACAAATTGTACAATACCTTTGTGCTCCGGTTAACGAGGTGGGTAATGATCCAGTAAGAATCGCAGTATATTGATTGCATTGGTTTTGTCCTCTACAATCTCAAGATAGGGAACGCTTTTATTAGGAGGACAAATGATTTTAAAAGGAATAGCATAAACACATTTCCTGTCTGTCATGGTGATTTTCGGTTTTAATTTAGAGTAAAATACTCGCACTTTGAATCAAAGGTGAAGAAAGGTTCGGTATTTTCCGTTATACAGCAGCAATTACGTTCTTAACCAGTCGTTCTATATCTGAGTTATATTTGAATTGTTATCACTTCATTAGGAATCTTATTACACATTCACGATTGCAGTACAACAATTGCATTGATATTGGCAATATTTATAAATAATGAAAGATGACAAAGTCCTGTGAACATTGCAACATATACTAAAACTTAAAAAGGCACATGACAAGGACATTTACATGCAAGCCAAATGTTTAAGTAAGAACAAATCTGTGATGAGTCATTAAAGAACAAAAAAGCAAACACAACAGTAACCGTCTTGGAACGGTCAGTCAGCAACAGGAACCGACTGGCGTGCAACACCTGTTTTCCTCAACATATTCTGCTAAACATCTTATAATATCAGTTTTTTTTTATAACTTGCATTAGCAAATATCAGTTGTTACTGTACAGGTAGGAACAGTCTGTCTCTGGCAGTGAGGAAATTACATTGTTCACAGGAAATGTCGACCAGGTGATTTGGTCACGTATTAATTATTCTTATTAAAACATTAAATGTTACGGTAGCAATATATATGCACTTTAACATTAGCATACCTTGTAACTGAACAAGAGCAACTTATCGACAGTGTGCTCTTTTTCTCTCTGTGATAGTATAATGTAAGCTGCTACACTTGCAAGCCAAATATAAAAGAAAGAACAAATCTGTGATCTGTAAGACATTTAACAAAAAGAGCAAATACGACAGGTACCGCCCTAGAACGGTCATTCGGCAATGTGGACCGACTGAGGTGCTTAAACCGGTTTTACAGAGCTCTAACATCGTACTTCCTTATCGGCTACTCAGATATAAGCAATGAAAAGAAAACCGGTCTCTTTTAATAAAAAAATGTCTAAAACGCTGATGTTTTCTTGGATAAGTTATGACGGAATTAGTGACGTCAGTGACAAAAATGTCCACAAAGTGTTTAGAAGAGAGAGAGAGAGAGAGGGAGAGAGAGAGAGAGAGAGAGAAAGAGAGAGAGAGAGAGGTTTTATTTCGATAAGAATCACTACACAAAATTATTTGATTTTAAATGAAATTAACTTTTTGGAGAAAAACTATTTAAAAAAAATAACCAGAGAAGAATAAATTGTTGTAGCATCCTGTTCATGTGAAAATGGAAATGAAACCGTAAGCACAGACGACAATCATTTATCTCAAGACGGTATCGTAGTGTCAGGGGTTATACCCCACTAATCCTAACTTTATACAATGTATTATGTCATCGGTGCAGATACCTGTCCAACATACAACACATTTATGTTCTTTAGTTAAAGTGACCATATTGGTTTGTGCATTTACACAAACTGACAAACTGATAATACGAGCTATGCAAACAGATAAATGTGCCCGTGTAATGTTAATATATATTTGGCAGGCAAATTATGGTGTCCTTAGAAAGGCTGTGATGTCTTCAGGTCGACAAAAAACAACGTTGCGATCGTTTCACCATACCTTTAACTAAATTAAACTCAGAGGTCTCGTGTTTCGTCTACCATAAACAGTAAAGTGATTGGTTCAATTGCTGTATAATAAACATGAATTACTGATTTCGTCACTTTCTATAATGAAGTATAAATAAGTACGTGCTGCAAAATACTTAAACGATACAAGAAAGAAACATTCACACCTTTAACTATTTTAACTTTCAATACATAATCTTCTTGCTAACAATGTATCATATTCCAAAACTAAATGTCCCCTACAACTCCCAACAATAGGAGATCAGTTATCCATGTCTAGGTTTATTGAATTCAAACAGAGATAGAATAATAAAAAGTGAACATTCGTAAAGACAAAAGACACAATGATCCATGTATACTTAAATAAACGTAATGCTATTTAGTGGTATAGGAATGAGCGACAGCAGTCAAATCAGTAGTGCCTTATAGCCGTATGTATCTTATTTTCAGCAAAGGCCGATCACTTTTTAAAAAAAAAACCAGTCGCACGGCAGAAGAGTTGAATGGAATCAAAATAGCAAGGTATCGATCAACCGATTTACAGACGCATTTGGAATATACTGTGAAAAGGTATGTATAAATTTATTCATTCTATTATTTGCATGCTCACAATTGCAATCATCTTAATTTAGACGTTCCCCGTGATAAAATGGTTCAATACCATGTATGACTATCTAATAACATGAACCACTATAAATATATCTAGTTTCTTTCCTATAGGTTGTTAGTTATCTGCATATTATTTGCTAATGCCTTTGAGAAACAAGTCAGTAGTGTCCATTGCTGTTTATGATTATTGCACTGTTAATACATATTTGTTTTGCTTATTTGAGATATAAATGTTTTGCTTTGCTTTAAATTTGCTTACTGTATTATAAGTAGACAATTTCTGGTGCCACACATAAAACATGACTAAATGGACCATTAACGAACAATTAAAATGTATAAAATGTTATCGTACAATTAGCATTTGCGCTCCAATAAAATAGCACACTGCCCCATATCGGTGGGGCTTTAAGTATATATTACTGCTTAGAATGGATTTTTAGATAAATAGGTAAATAAGAAAAAGTCCTTACAAAATTTCCATGGATATTTTAATTTTATCTACCTGTAGACAAAGGCAAACAAGGTAAATGTAATTGTGACAAAAACACACAGACGAGACATAAAACACAAAAAGAAAAACTATCAGTTACCGCCTTGGAACGGTCAGTCGGCAAAAGGGCCAACTGGGTTTTCTAACCTAGTTTGTGGAGCGCTCCAACCTCGCACTTCCTAAAGGTTTTTCTATCAAACAAACAGAGTAAAGAAAACTTCCCGTCAAAGTGAAACAACTAACAGTAAGCACCTAAATCGGGAGTTAAAACAGATATAATGAACTTATGTACATAAATAATAACTAGTAATAAAATTAACTAACTACATATGTACAGTATGTACAGTATGTACAGTAGATAAAAGCCTCGGTAACCAAAAAATTCCAAATATGAGAGTAGTTTCAAATAACATAAAGCAGTACAAGCGCTGATATATTATAGGAACAATATAATGACGTCATAAATGTCATGACGTCATATGTCAAAAGTGAAATGTAAAAAGACACGGAAGATATAATAGAATTTAAGAAAACAACCATAATCAACAAAATAAAACGTAGTATTGTTTAGAGTTAATACGTTTGAAAAAACATATCATAAAAGCTGAGGATTCATCCGCAGTTGACATATTAAATATGATAAAGGTACAAAAGTCCCGATT
Source organism: Sinonovacula constricta (assembly GCA_007844125.1). Classification (NCBI taxonomy): domain Eukaryota; kingdom Metazoa; phylum Mollusca; class Bivalvia; order Cardiida; family Solecurtidae; genus Sinonovacula; species Sinonovacula constricta. The sequence continues at coordinate 18,303,539 of CM017564.1, forward strand.
TTATACCTTCTGTGCAATCTCACGTAAAGGGTATGGAGACTACTTAAAAACGACCTGACAACCGAATTAATGTGCATTTCGATTTACTGTATCGCCGCATATATATCTTATTGTTTTTTAGTAATTATAATGAAGTAACATTGATATTGATCTTACAACTTGAGTATTGCACACATGAGGTACTGTGGTATCATTTAATTACGCAGGCACGAAATTTCGCGCAATCGCGGAAAAAGACTGTTTCAAGCGGACGTAAATTCGCGCAAATAATAACTAAACAAACATTATTATTATCGATAATTGACTGACCCGTTATCAATATTCTTTATTTGACAACTCCAGCAAATCATGTGTCAGTTGGCCCCTGTCAGTTACCACTTCCTTTGTTACTACTAGTAGTCAATTATCGGACCGCTGTTTATTCAGAGTCGCTTATTGACACGGGACCCGTTTGATCCATACAGTTGGACCATTTATGACGTACTTTAATTGGCATGTTAATTGACGTACCCTTTATATGCTCCGAAGTGTCAATTAACTGTAAAACAATTACTCAAAAGGGGTTAGCTTTAATTACCCTTTTTTTTCTCGAAAACGGCTTAGGTCAGTCAAAGATTTTCCTTCAGCTAAACTTCAATATTATTTCTCCCATTTTGTTGATTTTTGTCTCTCATCTAATCATATCTTGGATGCAGAGTTTTAACAGTATCCGCACGTAAGGCTTTGATTTTTTTAATGTGAACAATTCTTAATTCTCCCAATTTCTCCCAGTACACTCGCTTACTGTGACGTAGATCAAAATAAATCTTAGGGAGTACCGAAACTGACAGAAGGGATGTTGAAATGTGCTAATTTCACTGGTCCCAGTTTCAAATTTCATAGCTCTTGGCAAACCGAAACGATAGACCAACAAATATTTAAACAATAATTGGATGTGTTACGAATTCTTAAAAAAGGTAAGCTTTATACATAATAATCCACAGAAAAGACCCAAACAGTTTTAAAGCTTTACAGCAAATTAAATTTTGATTTTATTCATATGAAATACTTCAAATCTTTATCAAATAACTTTTGGACATGAGCACGTTTCAGATACGTATATAGAACTATATGGTTAGGTATTAGTTTAGGTTTTAAATTCGCTCACTAGCCCGAGCGCGAAATACGAAAAAATAATCCATAAATAAAATGATACATAAAGATATATTCATCAACACTAGGAGGTGGCTTAAACGATTGGAGACACATTGACATGGTTTCAGCAAATATATAATGACACAAGAAAAAGTTGAGGCAGAGATTAAAGTCGCTGAAAATAATATTTCAGAAAGCTATGCATATTTAGTATAACACTATATAGCCTCACTTCATTTGTTTTTGTGGAAGAAGATTTTTAAAAAAACTTATGTTGTTAACTGAGTTAATGTTTAAGTGTGAATTACACTTTTTCATTCCTAAGAGAAAACTTGTAAAAAACGCTTGCGCAACAAATGGCAAAGTTTCCAAACTAATTATCGAGGTATGTCTTTAAAAAGGTACAAAGTCATGTATCCGTCTTAAAGGGTGGAATCTTAACAACACGCAACAAAACACTGGAATTTTATGACCTATTTATTTTTTCTTTGCAATAAGTCTACAAAAGCATTATTCAATAATACAGCAGTAAAACTATTTTAGTTTAAATCTTAACAAACCTTGGATACCATGCAAATATTACATACATGTCTATCAAAGTGATCGAGCAAATGTGTTTGATAATTAGCGCAGTCTGTCTAAATCTAATCCAAACACACCACTAATTGTTGTAGTAGTCACCGAGCGATTCGCCCCCGAAAAATTCTGTTGGTTTGTAAAAAAGACCAAACTTACTGATTATCAGAAAAAGGAACTCTTTTATACGAAGAAATTTGACAATCGAGATGTGTAAATGTTTACTATAGTAATTTCTACGTTTATTTTGTAAATGTAGTAGTTCTTTAGAAGACACAATAAAAAATACCGTACAGTTAAGTATAAATTTAACCATTTTTCTTCAAACGCTGAAATATAATAATTTTTGTTTAAAGAAATACGATCGTGTCTTGAAATCAGTGACGTCACCCGATAGGCAATTCCAAAACCAGTTATAAATATAAGGTAGCCATTGTCGGGAACCCAATCAAAGCTTCCTGATACTCAATTCTTCTATGTTGATTCAAAGATTGTCGGACAATTTTAATGCTATTCAGGCTAGCTATTTGTGTTTTGTAGAGAATATATTACAACATTGACTTTAAATTAAATAAAAGCACTAAAAGCACTAAAATACATTTAGAAAAATCCTCAAATTGGCAAAAGTATTTAAAGGCTATGATTTTAACATGTAGCAGTAAGTTATTTTACCTGTGGCGGTGAGCATATTTCTCCTTCTTGTTAAAAGATTATTTTTGACTTTAAACGACAAGAATGTCAAGTGCGGAAAACAAGTAAAATTGAAAACCAGAAACTTGTTTGAGGCTTTACGTTCATCTCATGTCATCTGGAAAAATGCCGTTAAACACGACAACAATCCCACAAACAAACATAGCGCTGAGCCGGATTGGTGAAAGAAGTCGGTATCGTAAGATTTTTATTTTGTGAGACCATTTCCTGCTTTAAGCTTTTTATATTTCATATTCAGAAGCGTTGATTAGAGCAAGTTATTGATTGTATTGATCAATGTTCAAGAACGTAGGTTCAATTAAAATAATACCTTACGACATTTATAATACTATGATTTACTATAAAATGTGTTTTAATAGGTCCTATGTAGTTGTATACATTCCTGTAGGCGATGTTGTATGATTTAGTTCCACTGACATCACGTTATATTGGCGATTGCTTGAACCCATGTCAATAACCAATTTGTGAGGAAGATCAATAGCCATGAGAAATATTATAAAAACACAAATGATAAAAGGAGCCGAGCTTTATTTGACAATGTAAAAAAAATTAGGCATTCTACATATATCAACATCATGAAAAAGCAAATCAACACATTGAAAACTATTGTTTAATTAATCGGGATTGTTATTTTGTGTTGTTTGCACTTCAATACCATCTAAATATGAAAAGGCCAAAAACATCCAATAACCCTCATTTCCCGGTGTCTCTGATGTCTCTCAGATTAAGGCATAGGTAACGTTTTTTAAAGGTCTGGTTGTTTTAATATGTACTTTATTAGTGCAAGTTTTGTGTAGCCATGTAAAAACAAGGTCACATTGCGGGTAAGCAGAAATGAGTAATCATTTATAAATTTACCGAAATATTTTTATTCGTAGTTAGGATAGAATTTGAAGAACTCAACATATGAAAGTTGAATACTCAAAGCACTGCTGTTGCTAGACATACATCGTGTAAATATCAGAAAGATATACCATAATTATTAACAATTATCAGATAAAAGCCTGACTTTTCTTGTCAATAAGCGTTTAATGATTTTAGGTTTTGTCATTTAAAATTCTAGGTTTCGAAGTAGACAAGTACTTGTATTTATGTTCATTATCAGAGTTACTGTTTGTACAGATTTTGCCAATATGAAATACGAACCAATCTCACAACGCCAATTAGATGAGACGCCTTGCAATATGATTTTAATTTTATATAAAACACAGAGACGGGACATAACACACAAAATGAAAAAAAAACATAAGTTACCGCCTTGGAACGGTCACTCACCAAATGGACCGACTGGGATGCTTAAACCTGGTTTGTGGTCCAACCTCGCACTTCCTGAAGGTTTTTCTTCTTTCAGACACTGTAAATAAAAATATCTCGTCAACTGAAACAACTAACAGTAAGCACCTGCATCGGGAGTTAAAACAGATACAATGAACTTATATACATACAAATAATCTAGTAATAAAATGAACTATCAACATATGTACAGTATGTACAGTTGATAAAAGCCTCGGAAAACGTTGTAGAGCACCGTTGTTGTAGGGGGTGGGGTTGGAACTCAGGAAGACTCAACTTATAATTGATCAGATGTTACCTTGAATCTGTTTATTTTAATAGAAGACATTGTGAACATTACAAAACTTATTAATGACATTTATTGTTAAGGAATATGAACACTAATTGATTACATGTCGATGTAAGTTATTGCGCTATGCATAAAGAAAGCCAGACAATCTGCCTGTTTTCAACATTTTCCAAACAAGACAAATAAACCATAAAAGATTATGGTTTGAGAAAGACGACAGAAATAATAACTGGATGAGCATCAGGTTAAGTGGAAAAGCTCCCCAGCAGGAAAGTTATCGCTCCGACCGGGCTCGAACCCACGGCATATGAGGATGAGGAGTTACAAGTCAGCTAAGAGAGATGTTTTTAAATTAACAAGCTGGATCCTTATTCCAAACTAAATTGAAATTTATCACTATTATCGTACTGTTTTACGCTTATCACGCTAATTGCTACTATTTTTATTTTTAAGGATAACTTTAGGTTGATCAAGATAATTGTGTCCTGGTTGTAGGTCTCTGCAACTTTGAAGTGTTACACAAAGTGTAAATAAAAATATTCTAGATAAAAATATTCTATCAAAGTAAGAAAGCAACGGCAAACATCATAAGTTAATCTGATGAAATAGGCCTATTTACAAAGTTAATGACGCCAAACAATAAAACTGCGGTGACGTCAAATGTGAAAAATTCAAACGTGCAATGTATTTATAAATGTATGTATGTATGTATGTATGTATGTATGTATGTATGTATGTATGTATGTATGTATGTATGTATGTATGTATGTATGTATGTATGTATGTATGTATGTATGTATGTATGTATGTATGTATGTATGTATGTATGTATGTATGTATGTATGTGTGTATGTGTGCGTGTGTGCGTGTGTATGTGTGCATGTGTGCATGTTTGCATGTATGCATGTATGTCTGTATGTGTGTATGTGTGCATGTGTGCATGTGTGCATGTATGCGTGTATGCGTGCCTGCGTGCATGTGTGCGTGTATGCGTGTATGCGTGCATGTGTGCATGTTTATTTGTTTATTTGGGTTTTACGGCACACCGACCCTTAACAGGTCATACGTCGCCGAATACAAAGTTAAATGTGAATAGAGCGTAATCAGGTTAAAACCAAATTACGCATGTAAAATTTAAAAAAAATATAAAAACTATAAGGTTAAAAAAATAAATTATAAATGACAACAGATCAACACATAAAAAGGTTTAAAAAGTACGACGATTAGTAAATAACCAGTTTAAAAATTTATAACTTATTCAGAATACCAATCTTGTTCAAGAAGCAAACAAGTTTAGAATCCGACACTCTCCTAAATAGTTCGTACATGTTATGGACTTTAAAATACTTCGACCGTATGTGGTCTGTGTCGATACACTGTAATAAAATATGGCTGACGGTCAGTGGTTACATACAGGTTGAACTTCTCTTTTGAAAAGATATGAATGAGTTAACCTAGTATGTCCAATGCGTCAGCGGGTAAGAGCTACGTCTTCTCGTCGACTTCCGCTGCAAGCAGAGACATTGGCACCGTCGTTAGGTTCAATTACATGTAATTTGTTACACACAATACTGTCCCAACTTGTTTGCCACTCGGTTAAAATATGTCGGTAAATAAGTGGTTAAAATCAGTGTGTGGGATGCAAAGATCTGTCTCAGTGAGGGCTGAGCCAGATTTTGCACCCCTGTCAGCATCTTCGTTTCCTCGGATGCCTGCATGGCTAGGAAGCCAACAGAAGGAGAGTTCATTAGTGTCGTATAAACTTTGAAGTTTGACAAGAACAGTGCGAACATGTGGATTTGAATAACTCAGTGAATTCATGCTTTGCAATACAGATAATGAGTCTGAAAATATAACATATTTTTCACCGGAATGTTCTGAAATGAAATCAAGGCTTAGATTTATAGCCTGGATTTCAGCGGTGAAGATAGACGAGTTGTTAGGAAGTCTTTGTTTAATGCAGTGGCTATTACTTACGGAAGCACAGCCAACATGAGTGTGATCAAAGTACTTGTCAAGGAGTTCCAGAAATTCAGATCTTAAAATCAAAGGATCTGTGTTCGACTTTTCATTTTTACAGAGTTCTAAATTCACAGCAGGAGAACGGAGTTGCCATGGTGGATGTTCAATTGTTGGGTTTTCAGAAATGTTTTCGAGTTTTATTACTGATGTGTTTATGATATCTTTAAGCTTTAAACCAAGAGGTCTGAGGGCTTTAGGTGATCGATCATAAAGCTCCTCATGTTTAGGGTTGAAAACACAATTAAACGTTGGGTATAGATAGATAGATAGATAGATAGATAGAGAGAGAAAGAGAGAGCGAGAGAGAGAGAGATAGATAGATAGATAGAGAGAGAGAGAGAGAGAGAGAGAGATAGAGAGAGAGAGAGAGAGATAGATAGATAGATAGATAGATAGATAGATAGATAGATAGATAGATAGATAGATAGATAGACAGATAGATAGATAGATAGATAGATAGATATGTCACGCAAACACACACAGATACAGAGACAGAGAAAGAGACACAGAGAGAGAGAGAGAAACAGAGAGACAGAGAGAGAGACAGAGAGAGAGACAGACAGACAGATAGACAGACAGACAGACAGTAAGACTGACAGAGAGAGATAAAGCGAGAGAGAGTGAGATAGAGAGAGAGAAAAAGAGAGAAAAAAGACGAGATACGATGCAAAATATCAAATTTCATAAACAATTCAAACCGACAAAAGAAAATGTGACATTGTGCAACGTTAACAAAAGCTGAGGATTTATTCGCAGATCTCGTATAAAGGACAGGACATAGAGGATTGACATCGCAGCAATTACTGTCCGAAATATGGCTTTAAGTAGCTGCATCCATGTTGTGTTAATGACTTGACCTGACATCGTGACATTTAAAAGCAATACACTTTGTGGATTGTAAAAGGGTCACTTGCAAGCAATTGCAAGCAACAAAGGGTTCCCGAGTAGGAAGCAACACATTTCCCAATAAGTTGTAGTACACACCGAGCAAGTCTGGTGCATAAATACAAGGATAAAGCTCGAGCTGAATCACCATCAATGTGCGGATACTATACTGAAGTTCAAATCGTCTCTCTCGTCATTCATTTTGTTTACAGACGTTGTCATTGGAAATAGTGATATCATTTAAAGTCAACCATTGCCTTTGTAAGTCGTAATTTCTAGAGGGTAAAGCTAGGAAAGTTTCGGTTTTCATAGAATTTCTATAACTATTTTTTCCTTTTTAATTGCCTTGTTAAAGCATTTATTTAAATACAAATCCTGCCTTTGACACTTGTTGTAGAAATGTGAAAACACTCTTTACATACTAATGTTAATGTCAGAAATACAGCGATTTTTCATAAATAAATGTACTTTCCCGCACAGTATTTTACTGGATATTGACACCGATAAGACATATTAAATATCAAACAGTTTTTAATAAATTATAAAAAAACTCAATGTATAATGTTTATTCAGGAAACCATAGAAGCATTTACAAGAAAATAAAAAGCAAACCCAAATCATTAAATAGATTTATCAAAATGTTACATATAAAGAAAAAATCAGTTGCCAACTTTGTCACAATTAACTATACAACTAAAGTGTACCAGCAGAAAATGTGCATATGCAAAAGCCTCAAATTACACAAATCATTATTGTTTAGGTAGTTTTTTTCTGGAACATGACATCTTTTTTTTATTGTCGGTATATCATACCTTTACCTACTTCACACAATTAAAGTGAAAATGATATAGACAACCTAATAGAAAGAGTTTAACATAATGATAAAGTATGTGCTTAATCCCGAAGGAAATAATGATAAAACAAAACACTGTCATTTCGTAAATATGTGTTAATGTTGTAACAATGCTGTAAATGAACTAACTTAACATAAGTTGCTGTCATGGGGAAGGTTGTTTGTAATTAACTACAGGACCAAAATATTACAAAATATAAATCTGACACTAACCTTAACCTCTTGACTAAGAACACTTTAACCGTGTTATAAATGAGTTGTGTTGCATGTGAAATGATCATCCCAATCTTTAAAAGGATCCTTTTGAATATTTGTCGTGACAGGGTTAGGGTTTGACTTTCAAAGAGTCCATAAACATAAACTCTTGATCTAAAGATCTTCGGAGATGGCCTTCCTGCACACCGGCAGAAATGATAATGGTGATATTGTATTTGTTAGGACATAACAGAAATCGTTTATGTATATTCTGAATACCTTTTAAGGTTGCATAAACATTCCATCTAAAGTCAGGTTTGACCTATCTCAATACTCAATGAATCGTTCAGAACAAGCTGTTTCTGGCTATGGGCTGTTTTGTTGCTAATAGATACTCTCAACTTGTTAACATGCAGTCCAAAAATTGAATGACGTATTGAAGAGTATTCCTCGTAAGTGATTAAAATGTATCCATGTACATTTACGTTAAAAGTTAAGAAGTTTTAGTAACAAAATGAAATAGACCAAAATCTCTCATTTTATGCTTTTCTAATTATATTAATATTTTATATAAGATAACAAATTACTCATCCAGAAGGAAAAAGTAAGCTATAAGCACTACATTAAATTAGTTCTTTTAAACGGATTAAACGGATAAATAAAATGTTACAGAATTTTAAACTTTATTTTACGTCATACGGATATAATTGAGAATGGTCATTTTTATTGCCCGTTTATTTTATTGGTTGTGCTGTATCATTTTTCCGTGTTATGTTAATATTTGCCGCTGACAAGTCCGTACGATAGGTAAAATACTGGAAATTTACAATAATTAAGAAAAGAAAGGGAACTTATTCACTTTTATACATGAAGTTATGTAGAACTAAATATACTGAAATATATAAAAAAAATGTTCTTAGGCTGTCACACGGTACATTATGCACGTGCTGTAATCGTAAACATCAAACAGAGTGTATACTTTAGAGAATAATAAAAATATCGTAATGAACATGTATATCAAAGGAGATTAAATATTACGTCATTATTGATACATTTAACTTCATTTTGTAATAGAATAAAGGTATAAAACAGGTATTTAGAGTTATCATTATTGACCACTGCCTTTTTACACATCACCAAGTGACTTGTGCGGTCGGCCAAGGACATCGCCAGTTAAAGTTAGTTTACACTGCAATTCCAGTTATTATTGCCCAATTTGAAGTAAATCTAATTTTTAAGTTTATTTTGCAAATAAGGAAAATAAAATATGAGAGATTAAAATAACAAACTAGGCCTCTGCTATAGACTGAATATATTTGCCAAACACAGGTGAAATTATATGAAAATAAGCTGGACGTATTGCCAAAAACGTCAGTGAATATAATTCTAAGCGTTTCTCAAAATTGCTTTCCCAATATATTAAAACATGTACTATGTTTAAGATTAAATCCACAAGTTCATAACCGCTATTACTACAAGGCAAAATTATTGGTATATTGTATATGCCAAACTAGACTAAAATTAAATATGCCCAAACGACTTCAACTGTACACCGAAATATATATGCCCATGGCGCAAAATATATATACTAAAGGAGGTGTCAATCTAGAATTAAATAAATGGTACCTAAGTACAAAATATAACATCGCAAATGTAAATGGAACTCCCGGCATCCATGACTAAATCCCATCAAATATTATTTTACTTTTTTCTAACCAGATAAGATAAGTGGCAAGACTAAGCGCTCAACAGTTCAGTTAAATTAGGTCTCTATCCACTTTATTTAGGAACCATACCAATCCTGAGTCCCAAAAACAGACCCCGATACCTTTTACTAGATAAGTTATTTTTCCCATTCGACTGCAACAAATTAAGAATCATCAAAACAACAATACCAGACTTGACAAGGCCCTTTCAGTATTGCACCACATATTACAATTAAGTTAATGACACACAAACCAAAGGTATTTAGTGTAAAATGACAAAAACAGTGACACTAGGTATAAAAAACAGAGTTACACAAAAGTAGTCAGCCAAGGGGTCGACTGGCTTGCTTTCACCAGTTTGCAGAGCTCTTACCTCGCACAAACATAGGATCAACTTAATCTTTAATTGAATCCCCAATATACTAACTGTAATGATGTTTTATTCGTATTTGAATTTTCAATGAGAATATCGTTTTCCTATAATGCTTGTAATTTCTACTGACTTTATCTCTAATTTTATTTTTCTTTCATCACATTGCATGTGACACTCGATGTTTTTGTTGGTACCAGTAACAAAGAAATGACTGAGTATTCTATACAGGTTCTAAAAAATCTAAAGAACTGAATCGGTTTATTTCTATAAATATAAGTAAACGTAATCAGAACTGTTGAATCTGAATGGGTTTGTTCAATCTTTTTTGATCGGTCAATGTAAACTGTTCCAGTGATTATACACTGGAATGTTTAGACAGTGTAATAAGTGTATAAGGGTATAAAGAAGCATATATACATATGCTATAAAAATATATTGTCTCTTTTGTTGAAAAGACTTGAGCTATTATTTTCTTTTAATTGTTAGTTTGTATTTTACTGGAATATTCATTATTGTATTATCATGTATCAGTATGTATGTTTTATTATAATCGTAACATATTATCGTTGACAGACATGCAATCTGGTAAACATGCCAATGTCTACAAATGAGTTAAAGGACATCTCAAACGCAACAGGCAGACGCGTAAAATAACGGAAAAAGTGGATGCATGATATTGCGATTTGTCGGTCATTGAACTTGCAAAGTAACTATTAAAATCAGAACAATTCTAAACAGCTGCTTGAGAGGATATTTCAATCAAGCTCAGTAGTACCATGTTAGTAGACGAAACAATCAAGTAATATATTATGGAAGCTGATGGGTGAAGGGCGACATCGACAGTTGTTGAATGATTCTGAAGAAAAAACATTGAACCATGTGCAACACTTAAACACTCATCAACCCAAATGGAATCAAACAATACATGAAAATATGAACGCTATTCAAAACCTCCACAAAACGAAAAATGCATGAAGGTTATATGAGATGTTACTTTTCAAATCGATATTGAAGTCTTCAAAAAAGGAAAACCTCTTAAACAAGATATATTTATACGATTATTAAACTGTTTTAATAAGCTACAAGCAATGCAATCTCATACACGGTTTAAAATATCGCAAATTCGCCAGTTTTACATCAAAGGATCCAACGAAAAGGATGACTGCCTGGTACCAGGTATCCTGGAGCTCTCACCAAAACTATTGCTCGTAACCGACTGGGGAAATAGCTCCTTAAAATGTATTGACACAACAAGTAACACTATAATCAGTAGGCTGCATATGACAGCTAGACCATGGGGTATTACCGCCATTCCCGAATCCCGTATCGCTGTGACATTCCCAGACGTTCCGTCGATCCGGTTCTATAATGATGATCTAGGTGTCAGTGTGAACATTAAGTCCATACCCACAGATGGAAGATATCTAGATATTCAGTATATTGAGAAAACATTTATCGTATCGTGCATCGATCCACAACCACAGATTCAAATTGTTGACCTGGAATGCAAACTCCTCAAAAAAATCCTTAATGATGAATCAGGGAATCCGTTGTTCGTGGAGTCTTTTCATATTACAATAGATCGACGCAGAGAAATGATATATGTCAGTGACATGCGCACTTTCAAATGTCTGTCCCTAACAGGGGATGTCAAGTCGACTTATCAATATTCCGAGCTGATGTATCCAACAAGGTGTGGCTACTGGGTCTGGCGATTATATCTACATCTGTTGCAAAGACATACATGGAACTATGTTCATTGAGGTGTTTACTAAGGGTCACAAACTTTGTTCATTACCTCGGCGCCACCCCAACGTTAAGATTCCTCTGACAATATGCTGCAGCAGAAACAAAGAGATACTCTACCTGTCGAGCGGAAAAAAAGAGGACAGTCCTTGTGACACAATCACGGCACTTAGTGTGGAGTTTGAAGATACTGATTTTGAGGTGAGCACGTTCATATTTTAAAACTAAACTGTAGCCTTTTTACTTGAGATAAAACTAAATTTTGTTCTTCTGCGGTAAAGACTTAATCTTGTCCATCCCCGAATATAAACATTATGTAAAACGTAGAAAGCATGCATTCAGATTTAGGAGGCTGCTGGTAAATTTGGTCACTATAGATGAACATACTCTGTCCAAGAAATTGGCGGTATTTGTATATTTATATTTTGTGGGTTAAATTGAAGACACTTTTTTCAACGAATATTTAAGGCGTGATTCTACGTGCAGAAACTATACCAACAAAAATGTAGACAATACTGAAGTGAATACTTACAATGTGGCAGCAAATGCGTTGTTTTTCATATTAACTTAACATTTAACGAGACGCAAATTTTTTGCGAGTGTGTATTGGTCTTTCATCTTGCATCTAAATTTTAACTTAGAAAGAACGACACTTAAATAGATAATTTATGTAATAACAAATTATTACCCCGCCATGATTAAGAATATCAGTCCATTCATCCATAAGAACAGTAAAACTATCTTTGTGCCAGTCATAAATATATTTTGTATGTCACTGAAAAACTGGAGGCTTAATAATCTTTTCAGCCTTAAATTTTTATGTCATTTTATAACAAATGTTTTAATAAATAAGTCGCGGAGCTGCCATATATTCCTAAGCTACCGAACTCGGATTTAGAGCTTGTGAGTTTAAATACGTTCTTCAATATTTTTGCTTTTGATTCCCTTGCACAGGTTACAATGATCATTCTTTGTACAATGACTTATTTTCGTTAACCTTTACTTTTTAATAATTCTTACCTAGTCTTATTTTCTTTAATTCTGTGTCCAATTTATGTGCATTATTTTTGCTACATATTCATTGTGTTCTAGAACGCAGCCCTCCTTAAAATTGCGATCATCCTATTTCACAAGGAATAGTGCGATATTAATCTATAAATGAGCTCCGTATGGCTTACATAATAACATTTTTCAATGCTGAAACTGTTGAAATTGATATATGCTATTCCATGTTCCTTTTTAGTTTATTACATCAATTGTTTGTATATTTATTGGGTTTATCGTCCCACCAACATTATTTCAGTTATCTGGAGGCGGTATCCACTTTAAGCAGATATAGTGCTGACTTCAATATGTATAGTATGTGTATAGCATGCCGTGGACACCTGGCATGATACCACATCCAGTCTTATTATCCTGACACCGGGCAAACCAGTCGTGGAGCTACCCTTATATTTGCTTGAGCGTTAGCAAGGGAGCTATACGACTTCCATTTAACGACTTTGGTATGTCGCGGCCCGGAATCGAACCCGGGACCTCCCGTACCTGGAGCCGACGCTACCAGCTCACGTCAATTGTGCCACTTGGACCCATGATGTAAGCATTTCTAAATAAATAGGCAAAGAACCGACTTAGGATCTTAAACCCGGTTAATGAAGCGTTCTAACCTGTCACTATTTCAATGTATTTTTCCACAGACAAACACTCTTAATTTCTCTTTACTGTCATATATATTTGTTAGCTAATGTATATTCTGTTAAACCACAACAACAGACGTTTGCCAATGTAGCAATGGGGCTTTTAATATTTATAATTGGCTCAGCGTTGATGTAGCTCTATGTCCGAATATTTATTTTTCAAGCAGATTATGTTTAACACTTTCTTCTCTAACGTTAAAATTACATTTCAATACATATATTTCAGCGAAATCTATTGAGCTTATTCAAAACTATTTAGTTACTTGACAATGCCAACAGAAATCTTATGTTGTTCCTGACGCGTTTCTGACAAGATGTACACATATCACTTGTATTTGTGTCGTGCGTTTTTCAAGTATAAATTCTATATCTAATAATCTATCACCATTATATTTGAAACTTTCCTGTTGAAAGTTATGTCTGGACAGGATCTTGATGGAGAGTTTTTTACAGTTTTACACAACCCAGTCCTGGCAAGTCAGTACTAATATCAAAGCAATGGAAAGGTCATAATTGCTTAAGTAGAGTTAGTGAAGCAGTGTCACTTGTGCTTTAAAAACATTAGTATTATCGGCATTTTTTATATAAATATATTAATATTCAAGTTAATTCTTTAAATTTAACATACTATTTATTATGACAAATCATGCCATATTTCTTAAGTCTTTCTTAAAGACAGCCCAAAATGTAAAAAGAAATCTAGGATTTTGTTGATGAAATCCACGAAATATTCTGAAAAATCTATAAATAGAGATCAGCAACGACAAAAATGAAGACCAGATATTTTCAGTAGACAGAAAGACGGACTGACAGGCGGACGGACGGACGAATAAATGTTCTTACAGATCAACTCTACTGTATTGGTGCTTCGACTCAGACATTAAGCCGAGGTATTCCTTTTCTAAATACTACTACTACTACTACTACTACTACTACTACTACTACTACTACTACTACTACTACTACTAATAATAATAATAATAATAATAATAATTTAATAATAATAATAATTAATAATAATGATGTTGTCGTTTTTAAGGATATTTGTTAATTCTTGTATAATTCTTTCAGCGATCAACAATAGTCCAAGACATCCAAAGTACATCATCTTCTGAAACAAACAGAACATCTGAATCCATAAGAAAGGATTTGAAAATATTTTATCTAAATGTAAATGGTTTAGATGGTCGCGTAAACCCCAAGAAACAGAAACCTGTTGACTTGCAATCCCCAACTTTTACAACATTTATAGCAGAATATGATATACTCTGCTTTGCTGAAACTAATATGAACCAGGAAGACAAGGTAACAATTGATGGATACACCCCTTTCGTCAAACCAAGAAAGCAAAAAAACAAAAGAACTAAAAGCAAAAACCCCAAAAGGTCTGGAGGTATTGCAATATATGTTCGTAACAAATTAAAACCGTATGTCAAGATGATTGACTGTGATTGTGAATATATCCTATGGATTCTCTTGGAATACATTAGCGAACCTGTCGTACTAGGTGTTGTGTATGTCCCGTCGAAAAAAGATGTAAATGAAAAGGGAGATGTTGAGCGGAAAGACAAACATAACGATTTCTCGTCGACCAGCAAGGACAGTATTGAAAAAAAACGGGGGGTGTTTTGGCGGGAATACATATATAGTGATTTTGAACAAGAAATAATTAGCAAATGTGTCGCATTTAAGAACGTAGTGATAACTGGTGACTTCAACTGTGCCACAAGTACGCACTGCGATTACACGTTAGACGATGCGTCTAAAGACAAGCTGTGGAAAGTAAACGGCATATTCGAACGACTGTCCATTCCATTAAACAGATCTTCTATGGATAAACGATCACCGTGTCCCCAAGGAAATCGATTACTTAAACTATGCCAAGCAAATTGCTTATTTATATTGAACGGGCGAGTGCCAAATGACCAGGGTGAAGGTTTACCCACATGTATAACAAAAGGGGGCAAATCTGAAACAGTAATTGACTATGCTATAGCAACTGGTGAGTGTTTTGAATTTATTAAATCATTTCAGGTGATCGAAACTGAAAAGCTTCGTTCTACTGATGTTCACAATGCACTTGTTTTTGAACTTGGATCTAAAACTGTGGCATAAAGTAACACAATAATAAATAAGGAGATACATAAAAGGGTTGATGTTGGCTTGACCAAAACATACATTAAGTAAAATAAATACCGAAGAGCGTAACCTATTAACACCGTACAATATCCACGAAACAAACGTCAATATTGCATTTATTATCTGAGTGTTTTGTATGTTTTGCTTAATCATGTTGGGTTGTGTAAATATCCTGACCTCCGTTTGGTATTATAAATGTAATTTTAATTAAGTTTTTATTTTTTAATCTTTTACCGTATATATAGAGGATTTTGATAGCAATAAAAACAAGCCGCACAGGAAGGTCAATCCAAGGAGGTCTACTTCACAATATATTTATAGTTTATTGTATCGATATACATTTGAAATGCATATTTATTCATCAATTATTCTGAATTCAGAAATTCATGTTAATCCATGCATTTTGTGTGTACATTTTTAAGAGAAAAAGCTTAATATGGTTGTTGTTTAACATGAAATATAATAAAATACCTGTTGTAAATTTGTAACATGTTGTAAATTTGGTACCTGAATTGAATTGTGTATCAGTGAATCTGTAACCATTTACACTCTAGTCATTTCAAAGATTTAATTTTATTTACAATCAAGAATTTCGTGTTGTATTTTATTATAATAAACACCTCAAAAACAGTTTATTTACCCTTTTTGTTGCTTTTGATACTGCATAATTGTTCGAATAAACGAATTGCAATTAAAGGGATTATATCATTAACATGAATTCATTTTATGCCGATGAGCAGCGTTCACATATTTTAAGTCCTTTTTTTTATCTGAAATCATTTTTATTGTACACTTCTAGATATGACATAAATTTGTATACCAATAACTAGTATCTCTCTTTGTAGGCTTTTTTAAGTTTAAGTTTGGATAATGGCTGGTTTAAACTTGCTATACGGAGTAAAATAATTGAGTCAATTATGCAAACGACTTCTATTTGTTTTAAATATACATATGGTTAACATTGAATGATGTGGTTAAGTCGCAGTAGAATAACGTGATAATTAGACTGTATGTTGTTTATTATATTACTCAAGTTATATATCGTATCGTTATTGTCTCCTCCGAACAGGACATTAAGTAACATGTGATAGTAATAATATATTATTGTAATACCTGCCATGTCAGTGAGATATCGTTTTAAAGAAAAATTAAATATGTTATGAACATTTTTTCTAAAATACGTATACATTTTGATAAAAGACTGTATTGTTTTATTATTAATGTTATAATCATATAGCAATCAGTATTTGAGTTATTAATTAAAGGCGGAATCCGACCATTTGGACCATTTATTTTTTCTTTCACGAAATGCTGTTTATGTCCAACGTCTATGTGAAAAGTAAAGCATAGCACTCGTCATTAGAAACATGTTACTCTTATGTATTGTATTTGTATTGTATTTTGGGATTTACGGCACACCGACACTTGATAGGTCAAACGGCGCCGAATACATTTAAGATTAACGACATTAGAATATAATCAGGTTAAAACTTCAATACGTGAGTAGAAATAAAAATCTATCAGGTTAAAAATGTGAATTATAAGTGAAAACAGGTTAACATATTAAACAGGTAAAATATATAACATTAGCATAATATACCGTTTAAAAATTTATAACTTATTAAGAATGTCAATCTCGTTCAGAAAGCAAACAAGCTTAGCATCGGATACTGTCGTAAATAATTCGTATATGTTATTGATATTAAAATATTTAGACCGAATATGATCTGTGTCAATACAATGTAGTAAAATATGATTAACTGTAAGAGGTTCCTGGCAAGGAACACATTCAGGTTGAACTTCTCGTTTTAGAAGATATGAGTGAGTTAATCTAGTATGTCCGATGCGACAGCGGGTAAGAACTACGTCTTCCCGCCTACTTTCTCTGCAAGTAGAGTTTTTGACAGCGACGTTAGTTTTAATGGCGTGTAATTTGTTATAAACAGTATAATTCCAACATGTTTGCAATTTGGTTAAAATATATCGATTAGTAAGTGGTTTAAAATCTGTGTGGGGGATGCAAAGATCTCTCTCAGTAAGGTCTGAGGCAGATTTTTCACTCTTATCTGCATCATCGTTTCCTCGGATGCCTACATGACTAGGTAGCCAACAGAAACCAATATTCTTATTAAGACAAACTTCATTTATTTTTAAAAGTAAAACTCTTATGAGGGGGTTCGAAAAATTGAGATTTTTAATAGACTGTAATACCGACAAAGAGTCAGTAAATACTACAAATTTATCGCCAAGATGATTTGAAATGAAATCAAGTGAAAGGTTAACAGCCTGAATTCCGGCTGTAAAAATGGACGAGTCGGGTGGTAATTTTTGTTTAAAACAATGAATTTTCCTTTCGGAAGCACAGCCGACATATGAATCTGCTTTTGAGCCATCAGTATATATTTCGATGTAGTTGGAGTATTTCTTACGAGAGGGTCTGTTTTTGATTTAGTATCTATACTTAGAGATAAATCGACTTCGGGATTTTTTTAATTGTCATGGTGGAAATTCTAAAACATTATTTTCTATTACTTGATTTAAATTCAGCTGTGATGAGTGTATGATTTCTAGCATGCGTAAACCAAAGAGTTTAATTTCCTTTGGTTTACGCTCGTAGAAATGTTCGTATTTGGGATCGAATATTACACTATATGCGGATTTTGGGGGTTAGATTTGAACCGCAAGTTTCTCTCGTCTTAGATATAATGATGGATCATTAGCTTCAACGTTAAGGCTCTCTACAGGAGAGGTCCTGAAAGCTCCAAGGGCCAGACGGAGTCCATGGTTGTAGACAACGTCTAGCAACTGGAGATAGTATCTCCTGGCAGAGCCGTAAACAATACTGCCATAATCTAATTTTGATCTTACCAGTGATCTGTAAAGTTGTAATACAACTTTCTATCAGCTCCCCAGTCGGTATGAGATAAAAATTTCAATAAGTTAAGAGATTTAAGACATTTAGTTTTTTATATATTTAATATGAGGTATAAAAGACAAATTGCTGTCAAATATGACACCAAGAAATTTAGTTTCTTTGACGACAGGAATACGAAAGTTATTAAGAAATAATTCAGAATCGTTGTGCAAAGTTCTTTTCTGACAGAAGTGTATGTAATTTGTTTTGGTGGGTGAAAATTTCAAACCATTGTTGTTATTTCAAGTTTGTAATTTGTTGAGGCACTGTTGTAATTGCCTTTCAATTGTGTTCATATTTTTGGAGCGATAACATATAAGAAAATCGTCCACATACGGTGAACAATCGACTCTATTATTTAGAGTTTTTACAATGCTATTTATTTTGATGTTAAAGAGAGTAACTGACAATATACTACCCTGAGGGACACCGTGTTCCTGTTTATGAACAAAAGACAAAGTAGACCCAATTGTTACTTGAAAATTTCTGTCTGTTAGAAAACTGTTAATAAATGTAGGTAAACGACCCTTGAGACCAAGGTCACCTAAATCTTTTAAAATCCCATGTTTCCATGTTGTATCGTATGCCTTTTCAAGGTCAAAGAACACCGCTACATGGTGTTCTTTCTGGATAAAGGCATCGCGTATAAAAGTTTCAAATCGAACGAGATGATCGGGTGTACTGCGTTGGTTTCTGAAACAACTTTGAAAATCTGTGAGTAAATTATTTGACTCAAGATACCAAACGAGTCTATTATTTATCATCCGTTCTAAAGTTTTACAAATACAACTAGTCAGAGCAATAGGTCTGTAACTTAATGGATCTGTTGGATCCTTTCCTTGTTTAGCTATAGGGATGACGAATGCATTTTTCCACGAATTCGAAACTTCTCCAGAAAGCCAAATTTCATTATAAATAGACAAAAGTAAATTTAATAATGTATGCGGCAGATGTTTCAAAAATGTATAGGTAATATCATCTGGTTCAGCAGCGGTATCATGGGATTTGGCTTTTGCTTTCCTAAGTTCTCTTAATGAAAAGGATTGGTTGTAATTTTCATTATTGTTCTACTTAAAATTGATGTTACTTCTTTCAGCCTGATTCTTCGCATTTTGAAATTCTTTAGAATAATTTTCGGAAGATGATTTTTTTTTCAAAACTTTTAGCAAGGGTGTCTGAAATTTCTTGTTTGTTGGTTATTATCGAGTTATAAGATTTTAAGTGATTGACTATGGCTGATGAAGATTTACCGCTTATTTTCCTAATGACTGACCAAACATTTTTAGCGGAAGTTTTATTGGTTATTCCAGAAACACATTTCTGCCAAGATGTTCTTTTGGCTTGTTTAATGATTTGCCTACTCTTTGCCCTAAAATTGTTGACATTATTTAAATAAGCAGAAGTAGGACGAATATTAAATGTTTTAAGTGCCGCTCTACGTTTTCTAATGGATTGTTTGCATTCATCAATAAACAAAGGTTTATTACGCTTTGACTTTGTCGTGGTCTAAGGTATACACTTTTCTGCTATGCTTTGAAGAATTTTGAGAATACATTTTATCGTCAGCATTCTCAATCGTTGAAATAGTCAATTCTTCAGTAAAAAAAACATGGAAAATAGTTCCCAATTTGCCCTGTTTATCTTACAGTAAGTAGTATTGTCACTTAAGTTGACAGATTCGTTGGTTAGTTTTAAGGGAAAGTGATCACTTCCACATAAATCATCATGTACATCTCAACTATAATCTAAATATAAAGAAGGATGACATAAAGTGAGATCAAGGGATGAATAATGTCCCGAAGCAGGATGTAAATACGTTGTCTTTTTATTATTCATTAAATATATATCATTTTGGGCAATAAAGTCCTCTAGCATTTTACCTACATTGTTATGATCAGAACATCCCCATAATGGGTTATGTCCATTAAAGACCCCTACAAGAGTATAAGGGGAAGGTAATTGATTAGGTAAATCATCTAATTTGGATTTTGAAATATCTGAGTTAGGCGGAAGATAAACAGAGCAAACTGTGATGACTTTATGGACTGTTGCTAGAATAGCAACAGCCTATAATTCAGTATTAAGGTTCATCTTTGAATTTGGCAGTTTGGAGTTGAAAAGAATTGTCACACGTTGTGTGAATGTGATTATAAGAAGAATAACCTTTGAAATTTATCTTATCAGTTTTCTTCAAGAATGTCTCTTGAAGGCATAGCACGGCAGGGTTCAAAGTGGTCAATAAAAGTAAAATAGCATTAAAATTTGCTTTAGGACCCCGACAGTTCCAGTGATTTTTTTTGTTATTCATGGGATTTTATTTAAGTAATTAGAATATTATGTTGGGGCTTTTACGGGTGACCTTGGCTTTTGCTATGGCGATTTTGATTTTTGACTTTTGTGGTTAGATATGGAATGGTCACTAGGTAAGCACTCCATATCATCTTCGCCAACGACAGAGTTAAACTTGTTGTTTATTGTCATGGGATCTTTTGATCCCTATTGTTGACGTCCCGATGGAGGACCGGTGTTGATTGTCGGTTTGATGTTTTTCCTTTGTGTTTGTGATGTTGATTGACTTGTTTCTTGTTGAACAGTTTGTTTTGGTTAAGTAGTTTGTGTTTCAGTAACTGACTCTGTTTGTGTTGTTGCGTCTTTCATGTTGACAGATTTTACATTGGATTTTATGACTGATGAATAGGTTTTTGCTGGAGTTTTGATTATTTTTTTTGCTTCAGGATAGGATATGCCGCAGACTTTAACATTTGTGCAGTCGCCTCCGTGATGTCCGAATCTTTGACGTTTAAAATATCGCATTGGATTTGGGATATAAATTTCAACGTTTATTTGACAATAAAAAACTTTTATGTGTTTGGGTGGTTGGGGAGAATTAAAGGTCAGAATGATAGTATTTGTTTCAATTTGATTTCCATCTCTTTTAATTTTGATGCGTTTCGCTTGAGTAACTCCTTGATTGGCAAGATTGGCAACACATTTCTTATTCAGTAACTCCAGCAAGTATTCTGTCTTTATTAACACCTTTTGAGAAGTTGAGTGACTTGTGAGGTGACGGAGTTATGTCGGTTGTGAATAATCTGTTTGAATTGAGAAGTTGGTCTGATTCTGCTTTGCGGAAAATTTCAACTAATAAAGATCCGTTTCTTAATTTTTTGACAGATTTTGGTTCGCCAATTATACCTTTCAAGGATTTTTTCTATAACGAATGGAGACATTTTTGATAATGGTTCAAAACTTTTTTCTGCTGATAAAACAATGAATTTTTGGAAATTGTCAATCAGTTGTTCTTCATCAGAGTCAGTATCGAGTATATTGGGACGCGGTCGTTTCAGAATATCGGAAGCCATGAGAGAGAAGAGAAATAAGTTAAACACTTGTGGACCCCACCCGCCACGGAGCCCAACGAGGGGACGTTTATATGGAGTGGGTCTCCGACTCCAAGCGCCAGGACTACACAAGTGTTATACTCGAAAGCTTAATGTACAAAGAGACTATTATAACTTTCGATTAACCCATTAGCCGCCGCCTTCTATGTTATATAGGAGAGAAAAGTTAAGAAGTATCAAGCCCGGTTTGTATCAGAGAAGTTGATACGTGTTGAGACAGAAAAAGTAGGTGAGAGTATAATAACCTAGGGCTCGGCGTGACCAGCCGATTGATCGTACCGGGTCCATAGGACTACCCGTCTACACCGAATACGGGGTCAAGACGGTGTGTTGCACCCCACGGGTGACTACGGATATACCGTACGCCAATCCCGCGGGTGCTCAACTGCCAGAATCCCCATGTCCGGTTTCATGGAATGCCATGGTTTCATGGGATGCCATGCACGGCAAACGCATGGTCCATTTTCGGTGGAGTTTTACCGCTCTGCATGAATACAGCCGTCGTATTCTAGGCCCCAGCCGGCAGGGCCATGTATTTCTTATCTGGACCAGGCTGCATAGTTAGCTTTTTTTTAAATAAGTAATTCACGTGACGGCGATATCTATTTTTAGCAAATTACCAATCATGATAATTCATAGATTTTAAAAATAAAACGTTAAGAGCGATTTATTGTACGATTTGTACATCTTACTATTAAGGTATTAATTTCTTAAGTTTGAGTTTTGCAGAAATTATGCCCCAATTCCCTAAACACAAAGGTAGGATAGTGTTGCCTGTTTTTAATATAGGACAACTGTCGGATAGCAACTTTAGTAATTTTTCCATTTCGAACGCGACAATGATAGGACAGTATTTTATATATAATGTTTTTTCTGAGAAAAACTTATGATGAAGCTTTTTGTGTTGTTATTTTTTACAGCATTACGAAAAAAAGAATTCTCGTTTTTCAGATAAAAAAGAAATGGTATGTTTAATGTTGAGTCTTTTTCAAGCAGTAAATTGTACTTGTCCAGCAAAATACAACATTTTAAGCCAATCAGAAGAACAATATATATTTTGACAATTTGAAATTCGGTATCTATATTTGACAACAAATTTGAGATCGACCCACTTACTCGGTAGAACATTTACGTGCATTTCACTTTATTATACATTAAAACGTTTAACAACAAATCGCATTTCCGTACCTAACTTACTTTTTTCTAATAAGTGGATATATATATATATATGAACATTTACAATTTACAATACTTTAGAATGTCCTCCAAACGAGAATTACGCATAGTCTTTTGTAAAATGCACTTCAATCCCTTTAACAAGAATTAATATCAATGAAAATGCAAACAAGATGTGACGGAAAAACTTTTTCATTTTATACTTCGCAAAAGATAACTCTCTTGTATAAATTCTGATTTAGAAACATGCACTTAAGATCAGTCTTATGGTCTATACTTACCGGATATCTTTATTGCTTCTCAAATAAAATAATAAACAAAAAAATACGAAAGTTTTCAAGCTGAATGCAATAGTGGCTTATATATTACCCAACTGCGATCATTCCCATGAAAACAGCTTAATACAGTAACATGTATTTGCTGTATTGTCGAATACCCCTTTAAACCAGTTGATATACTTTCAATTGTAGTTGTAGAAATATTGTCAATATTATAATTTGTCAACCAAATCAAACGTGTTATACATTGATCGAACACTAAAGTATTTTATCACAATTTCACAGATATCAGCTTCCTTTGTTAATTGAATCAGTATTAACAATTTGCTTTTGACTTATGAAGATATTCACCACTAACTTTAAATAAATTCAACTGCTTAACAAATTGTGATATTTGCCCGTCACTAACGTGAGTAAAATTTGAACTACAGTGAGTTGGTATCATGGATACTTATCATTTCTAAAACGCTTTGTTATTTATATGGAGAAACTTCTTTCTACATGAAACTCATTTTCCAGTCAAGTTTTGCTTCCTAATGATTTCCTCTAAATGCACCAATTTTAAAGACATTATTTGTGTGCGTATTTTTAACACGATAAAACCAATGCAAGCAAATCTTATAGCATGTTTAGTCAAGATGAAGAGTTTTGGTGCAATAGTATTGCATTGTTAATGGTGGCGTTGTTTTATATTCTCTATTTTGACACTATTTATTGCCAATAATATTAAAAGTGTATACGCTGATTTCTGTTATTATTGATCAAATTTAAGATTGTTGTTGTAAGTGTTTCTCGATTGAGAACAAAGTAGGTTTTTAATCATAGACAAAAAGGTATTTGGAATCATTTATAAGCAACATGGAATTATGCATCTGTTATAGTTACGACAGAGCCTTTTAAATTGTCAATTGTTTCATCTGTAGGCTGGGGTTTTAATTATTGCGCAAAAAGTTTAATGAAGATGCAGTAAAACTGAATATTTTGATCGATTGTGTTGTATAGATAGATAGGTGGGTGAGTGTATGTATGTATGTATGTAGGTAGATAGGTTAAAAATACCATTGTGTTACATTTTCGGACACCTCGTGTAAAGTAACCTGGCTGTCTAGGTAAGGTATTTATTGAAGTAAATAGAAAGTCATGTCAAGGATCTTTTTTATGAAAATGTGTTTTTTCTCGCACAAGCAGTAATTCCAACCCTATTGATGCCTTCATGTTTGCGTGTACGCATTAAAAAGACAAAGATAATTAAATCTTTACCACCGTGTTTATGGTTTTCATCACTTTTGTGTTATTTAAAGTTATTGTCTATATCGGTATTGCTATTATTGCACTTTTCCCAGACTTTTTTTTCCTGTTCTAGAATAAAGCATGACTATGAGCTTGTTTGCATTTTCAGAGACATATTAAATGTTTTTACTTTAAATTCTTATAAAGCTGATGAATACTTTTCTAAAATTTAACATGCTTTCATATTATATTATATAAGGGACCGAGTGGGGTGCTTAAACCGGGTTTACAGTGCTCACATCTCGCATGTAAAGAGGGGTTTCTTAAATGCAAGCAATAAATAGAAACCCAATTTATTTGGATAATAATGTCCAAGCGCTGGCGTTTTCTTCGTTTTTTGAAAGAAAAAATTCTGAAAGTAATGACATCTTCAAAAAAAATAGTCCACATATTATTTAGAAGAGGGAGAACTTTGCCGCGATATAACAATACGTTTTAATCGACACATTTATTTTGTTTGTTTAAACAGTTGTCGTAAAAGTATCAAAAACATGTTACATTTTTATCACACATGAATAGTTCATTAACTATGGTGACGTTTATTGAGCCGTTTATTTATTGTACAATATTTTCTCTGCATTCTGTTAACGGTTGCCGACGAAAAGTATGTAAGTTCCGTGAAGATTCGTAATGCTTCAGAAATACTTAATTAGAGGGAGCATGATCTGCAGAAAAAAATGTCCATGAAATATATCATAAAATATATTGACAATTGCAAAGCACGTTATCGGAGTTTGTAATGTTCTTAAACCCATCAGTAAAATCGACAGCACTTCACGTCAAACCGCGTTACCTTTGGGTAGGCCAACATCTGTCACGACTTAATTATTTCCCAGATTTTAAGAGTGTGACAGGTTTCCTTAGAACAACGTGTATTGCATAATGTCGTCATGTTAGTTTCTTTATACATTTAGAAAAAGAATCACAATATTTGAATATTCTCTTACATTCGTCTCACGTTTTCCGTATGTAAATAGCAACGTAAGCTTTTACATAGTGTTTGTTTAAGGAAATGAATTGAAAACAGTGTTTTGCGTAAAAGTAGTGATTTCTCACATTTTATATATAATACTTTGAAAGTGTTTTCCCATTTCATATTTCATATTTTAAGAACGTTTTGCTCTTAAACTATTGTTTATTTGAGTTAATATATGTGATTAAATGCTGTTAAACTCCAAAATACGTGTACTTATGTTGATATTCTGACCTTGGAATTGTTCAGGAAACAGCTTATTTATGTTTTTACTTTAATTAATGAATAATATTTTGTTTTACCATGTTCTATCATGTACGCATTAAACCTCTGTTGTGAAAAAAAATACTTATAATAAATTTTTTGTGATACTCTTCTTTCCGTTTTATGGACCGTACTATAGTGATTGCATTGTTCGAAGTCGCCTAAACACAGAAAATATGAATTTTCCGTTGAACAATGAAAATTGTATTTTCATAGGATTCTATTTGAAGTATACATGTAAATACATTATGCGTGTTTTATGTACACTGTCAGCAAATCTAGTAGTATGTTGGAAATGACACACGAATGCTGGAATGTAAAACTAGAGCAAATATGAATGTTGACGGATAATTGTTTTAATTGTTTTTGATAACATAAATATATAGGATGGGATGGGATTAGCCGGCATTTTTGCCGATACTGCGCAGAGACATTTCTATCATTATAGCACAGGGGCACTTACGAGGTGCCAAGGGACGGAACCCGGCCGGTCCATTATACTGACATTGACGAGTCAGGCGTAATGCTGTTCCTTAGCCCCGAGCGTTAGGAGAGAAGCCCCTTACTACTAACTTTAAAGTCTTTGGTAAGACCCGGCGGGGTTCGAACCACGGACCTCCCGATCCGCAAGCCGACGCTTCTACCACCTGAGCTATTGCGGCCGGTCATAAATATATATTATATATATATATATATATATATAATATATATATATATATATATATATATATATATATATATATACTATATATATATATGAGACTATAGATGTATATATATATATATATATAATAGTATATATATAATATATATATATATTAATATATATATATATATATATATATATATATCTATATATTATGTAGTATATATATATACTTCATCAATTACCCAAATACGATAAGTAATTTTGCTATAATATGTTGTTCATTTGCACTAGCAATTTGTCCAAAGGTACATCTAATAGGATTATATAAAACGCTTTATTAAACACTTAATTACGTAAACTAACTGGACGTTATAACAGGCTGGCCGGTAGCAATAGTCCCTTAAAGTAAGTTCATGGTTCTCCAATACCTCTATTCTTTTGTATGATATCTCGCATAAAAAAGGTTTTTTATATTGCCGAATTCATTAATATTGTTCTAGAATTGTACACAGACGAGTATACCACTATCTTTGTCATTGATCAGACTGTTGACGTGAATAAGGTAACTGATACATTTTTATTCACTATTCATTTATATTAATAAAGCTTATATAGTATTTGACACGTACAATAGTGTAGTATATATATCATTGCAGGAGAAAAACTACAAACTGTCTTTAACGATTACAATTTAATAAATGAATTTCAAATCAAACTACAATTTTAACATAAAATGTACTAAGAATTTTTATGATATTTAATGCATAAGACTTACGTTGCATTATCAGTTTTATTGAGTGATATTTGTATATAATAATGTTGATTGGCAATCGCATTTATCCACCCCTTTCAGCGGCACCTTTTATACGTACCAAAGTGAATATCAACAACACGACACAATTAGACCATTTTCTTGATACATTCTGATTTAACTGATTGAAGAATTTTACCTTTATTTGTAAACAAATGGTACTTATACTTAAATAACAATAGTTATAATGAATAGACATTAACACAATCCCCTCAGTTCATATGTTCATATCTTTTTAAGAACTAACATTTCGTCGCAGCGGATGATAAATAGGTTCGGCCTCTGTCTTTGCCAAACTAGAATAAAATTGAACGCTTCTATACGCTGAACACAAGTGCCAAAATAGGCAAAAACAAATACATAACTTAATATGGAAATAAATTAAAATGTAAAATTATATGTCTATTTCTACGTGGAATACATTATACACGATTTTTACTTCACACTAATAGCCATAAAATTGTCTTAAACTCACATTTGTATAATGGCACGTTAAATTTAGTAAATATTATTGCTAGTTACATGTAGCACTTGAAGTGCATAAATATGTTTATATGTACGTCCGTAAATCATGAAAAAGCTTCTTAGTGTATGCTTACACTGTTTTGTCTGCTTTGACATCACCGCAAATGACGTGTGTATTCTGAGCTGGCTACCAGATCGCTCGAAAGTATTTCAAAATAGTTTGAAATGACTCTTTTGAATCTGAATGTAATTGTTGGCAGTTTTTATTCCGTCACTACACAAGGCCCGGTTAGCATTAAATGTAATGTTCAAACAAATAAATATATGAAGACGCTTCTCATTATTAGGTGTTTAGTACAAATTGTTGCTGTCTCTTTTGTTGAAAAAAGCAGCAATAATATTAAAAACTATTATTTTGATTTAATTGTTATTGAGTATTTTATTGAAATAACTAATGTTTTACCGTAATATTGATCAGTATGTCTGTTTTCTTTATAATAATAGTTAATATGATTTTATATTTGACAAGCTATCAGGGACAAATAATCGGTACAAGGAACGTTATCGGGAGACACACAATCTAGAAGAAAATGCCAACGTCTGCACATGAATTACAGGACATCTTAAACGCAGCAGACAAGCGAGCGATTTGACTGGAAACGCACATGCAGACTATTATGAACTGTCGGATATTGACCCGGTTTCGTTTCACTCAAACAGAAAAGAAAGCAGAAATTGGAATATAATGAAGGAGCTTTAAGGGTCCTCGAACATACGAAAAAACGGAGCATTAGAAGGAAGATATTGAACAGAAGGAAAACATTGAAAGGATTTGGAAGGAAAAGTATCATTATTTTCAGGACTAATACACACTTGGAAGCAAAAAGATGCATGAGAGTGGTAAAGATCTTTTTTTTTTAAACGTTCCTGAATTCATAAAGTAAGTTCAGTTCGTATAGGTCGTACGTGCTACGACTTTTGAACTGATTTAATTAGCTGATGGCAATGCAAACAACACAAGAAACAGTTCCTATAGAAATTGTATGGGAAGGATGCGACCAGTTTTGCATCAAAACACCTGAGGACAAATATGACTGTTGGGTACCTTGTATCCTGGAGTTCACAGCGACGAAACTTATCATGACTGACTGGGGTAATAGCTGTCTTAAAATTGTTGACAAGAAAGCCACCGAAATTAAGGTCACCCGCAGGCGGCTACTACGCTCTAAACCCTGGGGTATAACCGAAATTCCTGAATCCAGTTTTGCCGTGACATTCCCAGACGTTCAGTTGATCAAGTTCTTCACGGCCGGCCTAGAAGACTGCGAGAACCCGAAACAAATAGAGGTAGATGGAAGATGTTTAGGTATACAGTATATAAACAACAAACTTTTTTTATCGTTAATCAGTCCAAAACCGAAGATTCAGAGTGTCAACGTTAATGGCGAAATGGTCGATGAAATCAAACTGGACGAATGCTTATGGCCCATGCATTTTACAGTAGATCAAGCCAGAGCGCGGATATATGTCAGTGACAATGCTAAACATACCCTCACATGTCTGAGCATAACAGGAGATGTCATTTGGGAATACAAAGATCAGCTGAAGTACCCATCATGTGTGGCTTCAGGCTTTGACGGTCGTATCTACGTATGCAGCAAGTTCACAAGTACAAATATTGATGCTAAGGTCCATGTGGTGTCCACTGTGGGTACCAAAATGTACACCATACCACTGAGCCACCCCAGCGTCAATATTCCTCTTGCAATATGCTGCAGCAGATACCAAGAAACACTCTACTTGTCGAGTGGCGTGTATGAAAAAAAGAAAAAAGACGAAAACAAAGATAGTACATGTAACACAATCAAGGAGTTTGGGGATGATAATGTTAAGGTAAGCACGTTAAGATTTTAAAACTAAGTGGTTTTTACTTTATATAAAACAAAATGATAAATAGCACACCAAAACAGTGGTAATATGAGTACGTATGTAATTTTATTAATGTGTACATTAGTCAGTCAGTTTTTACAGCATTGCGATAGTCCATATGCTTATAGATGTACTAATTTAAAAGAAAATGATCAAATAAACTTAGCCACAATATTTGAGTAGGTTTAAGGCACATAACCTCTTAGTTGTATGTATCTATTATGTGCATTTTAATCAGTTGGTTAATGTCGAGCGTTTCAGGACAAAAGTACGCAGAAGCAAAAGACAAAAATCTGTTTAACTCTAAATATAAAGGAAACGACAGCATACAGAAATAAGGATGTATACACTGATTTTGAAAATTAAATATTCATTAAATGCACTGCTTTTATATTTAGGGGAGATCCCATGAAACAGAAAAGTCATTGTCTATAAGAGCGCAATGGACGAATATGTTAAACTGATCAGAGTTTTGTTTACGCAATAACAGTCACATTGTACTAGTCTGTGATAATGAATCTACAACATCAACTTGTTACTAATGACTTTTAACTAAGCAGTTAAGCTCATACAATGTTTGTTCATCGGTTACGGATTTTGTAACCTGAAAGTCGATATTACATTTGATACATAGGCAACGTTTATTTTCATTTAATACATAAGTGTTTCATGCTCAGATTTTCTTGTTGGCGTGACTCCCACAGTCCACCCCCTTATCTACATGTTATCATGAAATAGGTGATGTAAGTGTCAGGGTGCTATAACTTAATACCGTCCATCGTCATGTCCATTATATGTATAACTATTATTGTTATTATTATTATTATTATTGTTATTATTATTATTATTATTATTATTATTATTATTATTATTATTATTATTATTATTATTATTATTATTATTATTATATTGCTATTGCAGATGTAATGTTATTATATGTTTTATTATTTCAGGGCCCAAAACCTCAAGCCATCCAAAGTACATCGGATTCTTAGAATGACAAACACCTGTAACAAGTCAGTATGTCTGTGGCTGCTTGAAAATATGCTCTCTCAACGTTTGTGGTTTTCAGAAACGCTTACAATCCATGGAATTTGAAAGTGTTATTAATGATAACGATGTCCTTGATTTACCGAACCCACATAAGAAAGTAAGATATTTCAGACAGGATTTGATACAAATACGTTGTGAAATAAAGACAACTCAAAATTCATATTAATAAAAACATAAAATTACTTTTCAAGAATATAGACTGCAGTGGTGAGTATTTCTATAATTTCGCTTAGACGTTGCGGCTTTTCGCGATCATGTGTAGTAGCTGTGTACATCCCAGCAGCAGGAAATTTTGGAAAGAAAACCTATATTCTAGTTTTTAACACGAAATAATTCACAAATGTATCGTTGTTTCTGCTTAGAGTGTTTATAAATGTTAAAGGTCATGTACACATAGAAATATTGCTTTGTGTTTCTTATGTTTAATAAGACTCTTTCTTAATATTAGTGTATCTTTTTGTAGACCTTATTAATTATGTAAATATGTTCCGCTTGTTTCAGTTTTACGTGTGTATATGAATATTGTAACCACATTCTAATACCTTACATGATAATAAGATTGTATGTTATTTTTTTGCATGGCTCAACTTAGGGCCAGATTTTGGTGTCAATGTTTGATACCGTATTGATATTAGATCACATCGACAGTAATTTTTATATATTTTTGTAAAACCCATTTCTTGATTTATTTTTATGCGGAATAATAACATTTACTTACGTCCAGATTTTGAGGCAGTTATATTATAAGGTACTTTTTCCGCCTGTCATGTCGGTGAGATATTGTTTAAGGAATTTGGTT
Organism: Sinonovacula constricta; assembly: GCA_007844125.1. Lineage (NCBI taxonomy): Eukaryota > Metazoa > Mollusca > Bivalvia > Cardiida > Solecurtidae > Sinonovacula > Sinonovacula constricta. The sequence goes on from CM017564.1 coordinate 18,335,160, forward strand.
GTGTAAGACTGTTTGTTTATTAGGTTTATCGTCCCATTTACAGCATTTCAGTTATCTGGAGGCGGTTGTCATTTGAAGCACATAAGTGCTACTTTCGCTGTGTATAGCATGCCGTGAACAGCTGGTATGATTCCAAACCAAGACACATTATCCTGACACCAGGCCAAACAATCGTGGATTTTTTGTTGTTGTTGAGCGTTAGCAAAGGAGCTATAAAACTACCACTTATAACGACTTTGTTATGTAGCGAAGCGGGACCTCCCGTACCAGGAGCCGACTCTCCAACGATTGCGGTACTAGATCTGGTAGTTTTTGTTCTAAAATACATACATACTTTGATGAACGACTGTATATTCCATGCTACTTGGTATAATTGTATAAGATATAATGTATGGACTATTACTTAAAGATAGTATCTGACAGTTTGAACAACCAAATTATTTTTATTAATCATGTGTAATAATGTTTATTGATGCCCAACAACAATGCGAAAAGTAAAGCATAGCACTCCACTCGTCATCAGAAACATGTATTTCAAAACTGCATAGTTAGCTATTTTAACTGAGTAAATCACGTGACCGCTTACGTTATTTTTAGAAAAAAAATCCCAAATTTTAAAATTTGAAAATTAAAGCGATTTATTTCACGATTTGTACTTTTTTAAAATTAAAGAAGTGTCTAAAACCAACCTTTCTTAGACTAAAGTGTGTGTTTTAATAAGATCCTAATTCCATATAAACAAGTAAAAGATGTCGTTAAATGTATTTAATGTAGGATGTAGGATACCACCTTTAGGAATATTTCCATGTCCTAAACTTGATGTGTTGTGGTGTGTTTATTAATTTCTGCTTGTCTAATACAATAGATGTTTTAACTATGTTTTATGTTATGTCTACTTCAAGCAGAACATGGTACTTGTGCATCAAAATACACCATTTTAAGCAAACCAGAAGTAAAAAGTAGATATGGCCAATTATAACAAAAAGCACTATACATGTTTAGTAAGGTAGCCCGTTTAATAAACATATATTTAACAACTGATTAAGGCATTCATTGAAGCTTAACATAAGATGCTGTCATTAGCTGCATGATTAACACGTATTAAAGATTGAACGAGTTCTTGATGCAACCGCACATTTATGCAGTACATTAACAACAATTAATATAACTATAGCCAAGAAGTAAAAGAAACGTTGTTAATACAACTTGTAAGTAAGAAAACTGAGTGCAGAATAAAGAAATATGAAAAGGTCATATGAGCATTGCAATACATACAACACGATCACGGGCCGCGACATACCAAAGTCGTTAAAATGGTAGTGGTATAGCTCCCTTGCTAACGCTCAAGAAAATATAAGGGTAGTTCCACGACTGGTTGGTCCGGTGTCAGGATAATGTGACTGGGTGTGGTATCATGCCAGGTGTTCACGGCATGCTATACACAGTAAAGGCAGCAATGCATCTGCTTCAAGTGGACACCGTCTCCAGATAACTGAAATACTGTTGGTGGGACGATAAACCCGATAAACAAACAAACAAACAAACAAATAATTGAGAAGGCATAGGACAAAGGTATTCACTTGCAAGCCAAATGCAAAAGTAAGGACAAATCTGTGACTATTCATTCAACAAAAACGAGCAAACCCAACAGTTGCCTCCTTGGAATGGTACGCACGATGAAAAAAAGTTACATAAATAAATATTGAGTATTGGACTACGGATGTTGTGTAATTTACAGAAGGACGGCTTGGTCACGCACACTTCAGAATATATATTAGTATTCCTACATTTAAGAAATTACAAGAAGTACATACATATAAGTTTACACAATGAAAACACATGCAACTTTCCTGAGACAAACAAATGAAAAAAAAAGATTATGCATGTAGAAAATTAAGAAATTACAGAGAGAACAACATAAGAAGACAAGAAATAGGGTAAAACCTAAAAAGATCATTAAAACAGTAGAACAAATGCGCAATAAATAGGCGATACAAGTTTTATATAATGCGGTTAAATATAAGGGTACATTGTAAAACAACAGAAAAAGTCCTGAAAAGACAAGGCGCGATAATCGATAAACACAGTGAAAAACACGCGGACAGACAGACAATCAGAGTGACAGACAGAAAGACAGACACACAGCCAGACCGACAAACAGAATGAAAGGCAGAAAGACAAACATACAAACAGACAGATACACCGATAGACCCACAGACAGTCATTCCTACAGACAGACATTCTGACAAAACAGACAGGCAGGCAGACAGACCAAACGACAGATAAAAAGGGCTGATGTAATAATAAAGATATACCCAGCAAAAGCATCAATACATGTATAATCAATTTCAAAAGCATGCGCAAACAAAGACTATATACATGTAGTACAAATGCATATAACCTATGTGTAAAGTATAAATAGGCAAGCAAATGATCAGTGGTAGGACCCTATAGAGTGACCTTGCCGAAACTATACACAAGATGAGAAAGCGTTATATAGATATATATATTACATGAAATACAACGTTGAACAAAATCAATGTAGCAACCATTGAATGGCACAGACAACAAATTCAAACTACATACAGTTGACATGTTATACTATTGGTATGACAATGATAGTAAAAGATAAGTTGAAATATATAAATAAAATTATTTACTTGAGAAATGTAATGCTAAGTATGCAGACAATCAGTATGTATATTTTCACATTGCTGTAATGCAGCCAAGCCAATATTACATAAAAAATCATAGTTACATTTTATATGCTACTCTACAATACACTACTTACCTAACAAGATATTAACAATGCAATGTCTATCAATTGTACTATGAAAGTAACAAATGCTTGATCCAAATACAACATTGATATAATCAAGTAATTTTGTTCTGAACGTACGTATGTGGTCGGTAACAAATATCACCCGTTAGACCGTTGCATTTTACACTGGTTTCAATAAAACGAGATGTTAAGGCTATAAACCTGGCTATCGTCTTGCAGAACGATACTTTGTAAGGATGACTTGAAGCATACGCCCAGATATAAGACAGTATGTATTAAATATGGAGAAACCTAAATTTGCCAAAAAACACCGTTCGAAACATTATTTAACCAATTTCACTGCTTTCTAAATGGTCGCTTTCCAATTAAGTTTGGCAGGAAAATCACCAGTATCTAAATAATAGTTAAGCCAGTGCGTGAGTGAGTATTTCTCTAATACGTTTTGGATATCACAGCAGTAGCCGTGGGTTGATATTTGAAGCCTAAATTGAGCCCATCTAAAAATAAAAACCCTCTTTACGGTAGACTTCGGACACAATCTACACAGCCGACCAAATAATGTTAGTTTTTTTTTTAATCTGATTCCAAAACCAATGACAGAAAACCAACAAGACTGAAGGCAATATAAGTTCGTGTACGCAAAGGTAGGCTTTGGAATGATTTGATACACATTCGGCGAGCACGCTCAAGGGTGCACAACTTCGACTGTGTTAAGTTGAATAGACATTCGGCTCCGTAAAGTGCCATAGGGAGCACGATGTGGCAATAAATTTTTTTTAAGGTAGCTGGACTTAAGCCGTTGTCATGAAAGGCACAATTAAGTAAGCTAAAATATGTTTTTCTTACTGGAGTAGAATACGTTATAGCACGTGTATGCATAAAGTAGCTCGGTGTCATTAAAACCCCTTGGCGTGTGAATTCTTATACCTCTTGTATTGTTTTGCTACCCAAGTTAAACTTTCTTTGTGCCTTTAGATAATAAAAGATGATTTAGTTTTATATTTAGATTTATATGATGAGTATTTTTTGCGGCACACCGACACTTAAAAGGTCACTCGGCAACGAAGACGATAAAGTTTAACGTAGATATGGTATCATACGGTTAAAACTGAAAAAGGTTTATAGAAATATAATAATCTATCAGGTTTAAATAACATGGATAATCATTGAATATAAGTTAGTACAATAAACAATTAAAAATATCACAATGTAAGCATAATAAACAGTTAAACAATTATAACTTATAATTATAACTATTATAACTATAAGAATACTAATTTCGTTCAAGGAGCTTAGAATCGGACACCGTCATAAACAGTTCGTGCATGATGATGATGATCATGATGATGATGATGATGATGATGATGATGATAATGATGATGAAGATGATTATGATGATGGTGGTAAAATAAGAAATGTTAATATGTAAAACGACGAATAAATTTAAACAGACATAGATGCAACTTACAAACTCTAGCACGATCTTACTGAATAATGTTGTTTTAAATAACTCTAGTTCAACATACAATAAGTCTTGGTGGAATTCAATATTGAAATTTGACGGGGCTCGTCAGTTGTCGTTATATTCATTTCCTCATTCAACACGTATATAAGTCGCATATTTATGTTATGCATACACTAACTTGAAAATTAGTTAAATATTTTTCAATGAAAAAGGAAGAGAATATGTCATACAACGTGACGACGTTTACAACAATGTTTCAATAGAATACCTACTGTCAGCATCTGTTATATATCAGAACAATATTATCCCTAGTTGTCTTTAGTTTAACATTCTATACCAATGAGTAATGTCGTATTCTAATACTGAGGGCAATTATAATACATGTTATACAACACTATATGTAATGTTGAATTGCGTAAGTGGGGGGTAATGATTTCCCAACACATGTAGCTTTTATACCTGTAATTATTGCGATCTATTACAGTAGATACACAGACACAGACACACAGCGTCCTGCAATCACATTATAATATACACATATCATCATTTAAAAGTATAATTAACTAATCATGCAGTACATGTTACTAATGTAATGAAATAAACATTATAATACACAAACATTACCTCGAGATAACAAGGTATGTATTAGCCATTGATAAAATATTAATATCTATTCCGATAAAATATACTATCAACGAAACATCAATATATGAAACATTACATAATTATACAAGATCAGTTTTCCTAAAAAGTGAGTATCAATTATAAACATAAAATCAACAATACTCACAACAAACTGAAAGTCTCTCGACATACATCTACTGACTCCATCATTCAATGGGTGAACTCGTGTTCTCCGCTTGGTTAAAAAGTGAAATAGCATACGTAGGTTAGAAGTTACTTAAATTAGTATTGATTTCATTCCACATTAAATAACTGTCGCGTCACGTTAGTTTCGAAGTCGAGCAGAAACGGAAGATCAAAGTTACAATCGGGTATACGAGAGAACCAAGTAAAATTAGGTGCTAACGGTCCAAAAGATGGCTGCAGGCTGACCCGTACTGCACAACACAAGTGAGCGCTAAATTCCCGCTAAAACTACCGCAGTGATGATTACGTTGACTAAATTTAAAATAACGGTCGAGGAATGCCTCCACTAAATTAACATACTGAAAGTTCACTCTGCTACATATATACTAGCATAGACATGCCTAAAATATCATAGAGTATGCATTATGCTGAAGAAGAATAGTCAAAACAAACATAGTGTTAATTAAGTTCTACGTTTTGTAGCCAGTTTACTTGAACAATAAAAACTAGTGCTAAACTGTACAAGTATCTTTATTATGAACATATTATCTGCAACGTTGATAAAATACCAATACACGTGGGTGGAACATTATTTAAACTTTATCATTAAATAGGTAGTCACAAGTAAAGGACACGATACAGGGGCAGATCCGATTTTTTAGTCCAGCGAGTGAGGCGAGAGGTGCTGGTCGTGTTTATGGCTCTCGTGGAATGTTCCTACAGAAAACTTTTAAAATGTAGAAGCCAAATAGTCATTTTCTGCATTTTAAAAAGCTGCATAAACCTATTCCATGAGTCCAACCAGTTTGTATATTCGTAGCAAAGATAAGTTTAATATGTTTCATGGGATGAGATAAGAGGTCAAATTAAGCGAGGTACTGGAGGGGTTCGGGAGGCATGCTACCGCACGAGAAGCGTCTATTATCATACATCAGTCAGTGTCTATTATCATATATCAGTCAGCGTCTTTTATCATACATCTGTCAGCCGTAATTATCATACACCTGTCAGCTTCTATTATCGTACATCCATCAGCGTCTTTTACCATACAACTATCAGCATATATTTTCATACGTCTATCAGCGGCTATAATCATACCTTTGTCAGGGTCTATTATCATACAATTGTCAGCGTCTATTATCATACATCTATCAGCGTCTATTGTCATACAGTCTTCGGCGCCTATTATCATAATCTTCCAGCTCCTATTATCATACATCCATCAGCGTCTATAAGCATGCATCCATAAGCATCTACTATTATACATCCGTCAGTGTCTATTATCATACATCTGTCAGCGTCAATTAATTATTATACATCTGTCAGCGTCTATTATCACACATCTGTCAGCGTCTATTATCATACATCTGTCAGCGTCTATTATCATACTTCCATCAGCGTCTTTAATCATACATCCATCAGCGTCTTTCATCATACATCTGTCAGCGTCTTTTATCATACATCTGTCAGCGTCTATTATCATACACATGTCAGTGTCTATTATCATACATATGTCAGCGTCTATTATCATACATCCATCAGCGCCTTTTATCATACATCCATCAGCGTCTTTCATCATACATCTGTCAGCGTCTATTATCATACATCCATCAGCGTCTATTATCATACATTCATCAACGACTATTATCATACATCCATCAGCGTGTATTATCATACATCCATCAGCGTGTATTATCATACATCTGTCAGCGTCTTTCATCATACATCTGTCAGCGTCTATAATCATACATCCATCAGCGACTATTATCATACATCCATCAGCGTGTATTATCATACATCCATCAGCGTCTTTCATCATACATCTGTCAGCGTCTATAATCATACATCCATCAGCGACTATTATCATACATCCATCAGCGTGTATTATCATACATCCATCAGCGTGTATTATCATACATCCATCAGTGTCTATTATCATACATCCATCAGTGTCTATTATCATACATCCATCAGTGTCTATAATCATACATCCATCAGCGACTATTATCATACATCCATCAGCCTCTATTATCATACATCCATCAGCGACTATTATCATACATCCATCAGCGTGTATTATCATACATCCATTAGCGTCTATTATCATACATCTGTCATCTTCTATTATCATACATCCATCAGCGTCTATTATCATATATCTGTCAGCGTCTATTATCATACATCCTTCAGCGCCTTTTATCATACTTTCATCAGCGTCTATTATCATACATCTCTCACTGTGGAAAAACAGCAACATGTCCCTGGTATGCCGAGATATATTTTCTGGTCGAAAATGAGTAATGTCTGTGCATCTCTTTTATTTGCCCGACACATTCACCTGCGATGATAGCAGATGATGTCCGATTATGTTGGACCGGGTAAATGTAGCGCCAAAGGGCAACATATATCTATACATATTACTGAAAATACTCGTGGCCTTTACTTTGATGAAAGTGACCCTAGGCGACGAAAACCCACCACAAGTTCTACTACAATGTCTATAGTCGGTCGAAAATGTGTGCACAATATTTTGTATTAATACAATACTGTATCAGATATAAAATACAGCTATAAAAGTTCATTTTGGGAACAATGACCGTGTTTTAGCCTTGACTCATTTCACTTAAACAGCTCTTCACCTTTTCACATGTGCTTTAAGATTATTTATGATTTCATATTTTTCAAATATTAAAAAAGTCCTACCTTACTTTATTTATTTTTGAAATAAATTGCAGCGATCATTTATCATCATTACAGCAACGTCCAGCTTTTTGGTAGAGGACGACAGCTTACCTTCGCCCCAAACGGCACTCGAACCAACGCAGCGAGAGGCTAAGCAGTCAGAGGCGTTAGAAATAGGCGACTCTACAACTACGCCACGGGCGCCCCAAAATCATACCTTAAAATTGTCTTAGTTGTATAAATAAAATGTGTTATAACCATATATACTGTAAGCAAATAAAACTGGCACTAGTTCTAATGGCGACCTTGGTACATTACAAACGTGTTCTCGATGATGTATTTGAACACTTTTCACCTAATCCTTATAAGCTCCGTTGCGACACTTATTCTACTGGGTCCCTTGGTAAGTTCCCATATTGAAGATATTCAGTTTTTTATGAAATTAAAACCATGTGTATGTCTTATACATGAACACCTTTAGTCTTATGTCCTCCGTTTTGGTCATTTTACTGCAAAGTGGGTACATCCTCACTCCTCGTTTTGTAATGATCTTGGTTTTATTGGAAAACGGAGAGTTATAGCACAACGGTTTGAAACAAGGCCAATCCATTTAATTGTGAACACCTAATCCATGGATTATTCCATTAGGCATGTAACAGGTTCATTCCAGACACACGTGGTGGCCAGTATGTTGCTTTTTATGCTTATATACATGCACCTGATATTTTTTGTCACATATCCCCGATAAGTCCCTGGAAGATGGTGATTTGTCCTACATTAACATAATCGCTATAATGAAGGCAAAGGGTACTTTTAAGAACAGACTGCTGTGTTTTGAAGAAATACCACAATGCCGTCTGTGTGTCCGCAAGGAATATGTCTTGATATCTTATGTTATTTCTGGTGTTGCTATTCAGCAGTTTGGAGACTTATCCTTTCCAACTGTACACCAGTCTCTTCATACAGCATATCAGCAATGTACACATGCTTTAGTGGTAAGTGCAATATATTCTCCAGTCTTTGTAAACATAGGTTCATAGTTTTTCTGTGATTCGAATCCACATGGTCCAGATGTCATGTCTTTTGTAGATGTCTTATTGTTATTTTTATCACTTGATGATCTGGTTACATACATGCATGTTGTATGAAAGTATGAGCATTGTCTGAGGTTCTTAATTCGAAGTTCTTCCTGTTTACATTTCAATGACCGGCAAAGAAACTGAAGATGGTCGGACAGAAGTCTTTTACAAAAACCACAATGCTGATTGTAATATAGAGCTTTTAAAATAGAAGCTTCTATGCGCGACTCAGTGCCTGATCAATAGCAAAACGAAAAAAAAAGAAAAGAATACGATGATTAGAAAAATACAAGAAAAATATAACGATGCAACAGCTAGATTTGCATTGAACGGAAACAACTTTTGTTTCTGTGTTCCAGGGGAAATAACTTTTAAATATATTGGATCATTTCTGTTACTCTCGTGTGTGACAGAAATGATCCAATATATTTGAAAGTTATTTCCCTTTAGATTCTCTCAATATAAATTGTTTCAAGAAATAGAAATGGTCTTATAAAAAATTCCGCAAATGAAAAATGAACTACCACTAGACAAACGCAACAAAAAAGGATAAAAACCGCACAGAGACGAGACATTACAAATAAAAAGTAAAACAACAGACAAAAAACAAATCAACAGTTACAGGCTTACAGTCAAGCGGCAAAAATACAGACTGTGGTGCTTAATCCTGGTTTGTGGAGCGCTCCAGATTTTAAATGATTAACTGTCGCTGAAGAATATTTACCGCTATTTTTTCATATGGCTGACCAAAATTGATTTTACTTTTTTTAACCCGATGTATTTGTGTTTGTTATCACTGAGTCATTAGATTTTAAATGATTCACTGTTGCTTAAGAACTTTTGCCGTTAATTTTCCTAATGATTGACCGGACATTTTAATGGATGTTGTACTAGTAATATTTGTAACAAATTTCGACCAAGATGTTCTTTTGGCTAGTTTAATGATCCGCCTGCTCTGAGCCCTTTCATTTTTGACATTATTTTTACTAGCACTAGTAGGTTGCTACACACTTTCTTTTCGTTACGCTTTGCCTTTACCGTGGTCCGTCTTAGGTACACACATTTCTGCTATGCTATGAGTAATTTTTGAGAACGAATGTATGTTATTACCAGCATTCTCATGTGATAAAGTAATTAATTTTTCAGGCAAATCATTGAGAATAATTCGCTCTGTTCATCCTCCAGTAAGTGTTATTGGCATTAAAGTCTTAATATTCATTGTTCATATTATGGGAAAGTGACCACTTCCACATAAATCACAATGTACATCACAGCTATAATCAATATATATATATATATAATATATATATATATATATATATATCTCTTTAGATAGCTCGCTCGCTCGCTCTCTCGATCGCTCGCTCGCTCGCTCGCTCGCTCGATCTCGCTCGCTCGCTCGCTCGCTCGCTCGCTCGCTCTCTCGCTCGCTGCTCGCTGCTCGCTCGCTCGCTCGCTCGCTCGCTCTCTCGCTCGCTCCTCGCTCGCTGCTCGCTCGCTCGTCTCGCTCGCTCGCTCGCTCGCTCGCTCGCTCGCTCGCTCGCTCGCTCGCTCTCTCGCTCGCCGCTCGCTCGCTCGCTCCTCGCTCGCTCGCTCTCTCGCTCGTCGCTCGCTCGCTCGCTCGCTCGCTCGCTCGCTCGCTCGCTCGCTCGCTCGCTCGCTCCTCGCTCGCTCGCTCGCTCGCTCGCTCGTCGCTCTCGCTCTCGCTCGCTCGCTCGTCGCTCTCGCTCGCTCGCTCGCTCCTCGTCGCTGCTCGCTCGCTCGCTCGCCTCGCTCGCTCGCTAGCTCTCTCGCTCGCTCCGCTCCCGCTCGCTCTCGCTCGCTCGCTCGCTCGCTCGCTCGCTCGCTCGCTCGCTCTCTCGCTCTCTCGCTCGCTCGCTCGCTCGCTCGCTCGCTCGCTCGCTCGCTCGCTCGCTCGCTCGCTCGCTCGCTCGCTCGCTCGCGCGCTCGCTCGCTCGCTCGCTCGCTCGCTCGCTCGTCTCGCTCGCTCTCTCGCTCGCTCGCTCCGCTCGCTCGCTCGCTCTCGCTCGCCTCGCTCGCTCGCTCGCTCGCTCGCTCGCTCGCTCGCTCGCTCGCTCGCGCTCGTCCTCCGCTCGCTCGGCTCGCTCGCTCGCTCGCTCTCGCTGCTCGCTCGCTCGCTCTCTCGCCTCTCTCGCTCGCTCGCTCGCTCGCTCGCTCGGTCGGTCGGTCGGTCGGTCGGTGGTGGTCGGTCGGTCGGTCGTCGGTCGGTCTCGGTCGGTCGTCGGTCGGTCGGTCGGTCGGTCGGTCGTCGTCGGTCGGTCCGTCGGTCTGTCGGTCGGTCGTCTGTCGGTCGGTCGGCGGTCGGTCGTCGGTCGGTCGGTCGTCGGTCGTCGGTCGTCGGTCGGTCGGTGGTCGGTCGTCGTCGGTCGGGTCGGTCGTCGGTAGGCGGTCGGTCGCGTCGGTAGGTCGGCAGGCGGCACGGCAGGCCGGCAGGCAGATAGATGGATGGATTGATGGATTGATGGACGGACGGACGGACGGACGGACGACGGACGGACAGACAGACAGACAGACAGACAGACAACAGACAGACACACAAGACAGACAGACAGACAGACGACAGACAGACAGACAGACAACATACATACGACATACAGACAGACAACAGACAGACGACAACCGCCGACAGACGAGACAACAGACACAGACAGACAGACATACAGACAGACACAGACAGACAGACAGACATACCGACAGACAGACAGACATACAGACAGACGACAGACAGAAGACAGACAGACAGACCCGACAGATAGACGATAGATAATGATAGATAGATAGATAGATGATAATAGATAGATAGATAGATATATCGATAGATAGATAGATAGATAGATCGCTAGATAGTAGATAGATAGATAGAAGCTGAGATAGCTAGCTCGATAGATACGAGATAGATCGCTCTCCTCGATCTCGCTCAGATAGCTCGCTAGATCTCCGATAGCATATAGCTCGATGCTCGCTCTCGCTAGCTCGGTCGGTCGGTCGGTCGGTCGGTGGTCGGTCGGTCGGTCGGTCGGTCTCGGTCGGTCGGTCGGTCGGTCGGTCGTCGGTCGGTCGGTAGGTCTGTAGGTCGGTCGGGTCGTCGTCGGTCGGAGGTCGGTCGCGTAGGTAGGTAGCAGGCAGGAGGCCGGCAGCATCAGATATGGATGGATTGATGGATTGATGGACGGACGGACGGACGGACGGACGGACGGACGGACACCACAACAGACGACAGACAGACAGACAGACCGACAGACAGACAGACAGACAGACAGAACAAGACAGACAGACAACAGACAGACACAGACAGACACATACAGACAGACAGACAGACAACAGACAGACAGACAGACAGACACAAGACAGACAGACACAGACAGACGACAGACAACAGACAGACAGACAACAGACCACAGACAGACAGACATACAGATAGATAGATATAGGATAGATTCGATCTATATCTAGATAGATAGATCGATCTATAGATCTCTCGATATCGATAGATAGATAGATCGCTTCGCTCGCTCGCTCGCTCGATCGCTCGCTCGCTCGCTCGCTAGCTCGCTCGCTTCGCTTCTCGCTCGCTCGCTCGCTCGCTCGCTGCTCGCTCGCTCGCTCTCTCGCTCGCTCGGTCGCTCGTCTCGGTCGGTCGGTCGGTCGGTAGGTCGGTCGGTCGGTCGGTCGGTCGGTCGGTCGGTCGGTCGGTAGGTAGGTAGGTAGGTAGGTAGGTAGGTGGTAGGGGTAGGTAGGTAGGTTAGGTAGGTAGGCAGGCAGGCAGGCAGGCAGGCAGATAGATGGATGGATTGATGGATTGATGGACGGACGGACGGACGGACGGACGGACGGACAGACAGACAGACAGACAGACAGACAGACAGACAGACAGACAGACAGACAGACACAGACAGACAGACAGACAGACAGACAGACAGACAGACAGACAGACAGACAGACAGACAGACAGACAGACAGACAGACAGATAGACAGATAGATAGATAGATAGATAGATAGATAGATAGATAGATGAGATAGATAGATAGATAGATAGATAGATAGATAGATAGATAGATAGATAGATAGATAGATAGATAGACAGTTGGAGAAGGATGGCATACAGAAAGGTCAATAGATGAATATTATCCTGAAATGGGCAATAAAATCCTCTAAGATTTTACCCATATCATTATAATTAGAACCTCCCCATAATGGGTTATTTCCATTAATGTACCCTACAAGAATATAAGGGGAAGGTAATTGTTTAAGTAAATCATCTAATTTTGATTTTGAAATATCGGAATTAGGTGGAAGATAAACAGAGCAAACTGTTATGACATTATGGACTGTTACACGAACGGCAACAGCCTGTAAATATCAATTGTTAGAGATAGCATCATTCAAATCATTGAAAACTATATAACTTTTCATGACACCGTGCTTTGTAAGTATAAATCTTATAGTGATAAGGGTCCTCGGATATTCAATACACAAATATACACATATAATTATGTAGTTTTCATTGCATCACACTGTGTATCTGAGGCGCAGACCTTGGCCTTTACACTGGACACGTTAAACAGTTTCACTTATTGCCGAACTATATTCGTTGTACTTTTGAACATACAGTTTTAAGTCGGACAGCTACACATATTTTGAACATCTGCACATGCTATACTTTATTTCAGTTCTCCTAGTGTTTTGCTGTGAACGTAGTTAGTGCCATGGGACCTGAGCTTTAGCTTGCATGTAGCTATTAAGAAATCCAAAGCTCGGATATTTATAGTAGTAGTATGTTATATACAATCAAGCAATCTTCCAAGATTAAAGTCACAAGGTAAGAACCCCTGAAATGAGACATTACACAAATTAGAGACCAGACAACTGTTTTGGTGAGGTTTACAGCATCGAACCGCAATTATGACTTTAATTGCTATCAATTTATTTCTTTACAGTTGAAAAATAAAAACGAAGAAAAACAAACAAACAAACAGAAAATACATTTATAAACTCAACCGGACCTGGTAGTCCAATCGGTAGAGCGTCGGATCCAGGTACGGGCCGCGACATACCAAAGCCGAAAAAAATGATAGTGGTATAGCAAGCTTGCTTACGTTCGA